>SEYY01022348.1:90000-155000 GCA_009176605.1 Armadillidium nasatum
TTAACGTTCCCTTTTCCTCTTCTTTTCCTATGGGCTTTTCTTTAGGATTTTAATAATAATAATAATAATAATAATAATAATAATAATAATAATAATAATAATAATAATAATAATAATAATAATAATAATATCAGGATTGCGTAGTAAGAGCTGGAGGGCAAATTTTTTTTTTTAAACTTTAAAATAAAATAGTTGAAAGCTGGAGTCGAAGTCGGATTGGTGTCGGAAGCGGGAGTCGGGTTTTTAAATATGATGGCACGAGAGACTTTGCAGGAGTAGGCAATAAACTACCAACTTCGCAGCCCTAATAATAATAATAATAATAATAATAATAATAATAATAATAATAATAATAATAATAATAATAATAATAATAATAATAATAATAATAATAATAATAAGTAAATTATGAGTGATAAAATAAATTATTCTTTGCATATGGTTTCGATGAAGTTTTATCATTTACGTGAAGAATAAAACTTTTCACTTAGCTCCGTTTATCGATTTTATATATATATATATATATATATATATATATATATATATATATATATATATATATATATATATATATATATATATATATATATATATATATATATATATATATATATATATATATATATATATATATATATATATGTATGTATATATGTATGTGATGTATGGTGCTTCGCTCCCAGTTCGGTGAGATTCAAGAGTAAGTTTCAATCTCAACAAATAGCACGTTAGTAATATATTGTAAATTTCATATTCAAATATGATATATTGTTGACGGTTAGGTTGTACGTGAGAGTTGAGTTAGCAATGAAAATATCCATTATAAGCTATAGTTTATTCATTATTAAGTACACCAATATATCTTAAAATTGTCGTATAAAGCACTTAAACTTGTAATATTACTGCAGTGAAATTAATATCTGGAAAATTCAAGTAAAAATTAGGTATACCCTGAATATTTTTAAAGTTTAAATCTAAAAAGATTTTCCCAAGATATATAAAAACAACTATGCCATATGATTCTTTGTGAAATGCTTGTTTCCCCGAACCACTCTAAACCAATAATAAATGTGCTCTGTAAATCTTAAGTTATCCTTTATGAAACCTATAAAGATAAGAGGAATGAAAGTCAATTTCGACCAACCATTGACTGACGCCATATTAGCCACAACATTGTAATTTTGACAAAAACGAGAGTCGAAGGTATAAAGCTCTTGCCAAACATAACTTTTATGTACCAATCTCTGATGGATTATTAACAAAACCTATTTAAACGTTCAACTTCATTTTCCTATTCCCATAATGTCTTTTCAATTTCTTTCAATTTATTCCTTTTATTTACTAGTCAGTTTAGTTAGCTTTTATAATAAAGAACTCGAGTATCTCATAATTACAATGAAATTACCTTACTGAAACGAAAATTTATAACAAACTTCTCTAAAAGGATTAAGTCTTAGCAAGGCAATAAGTTTAAAGAACAATTATATTATATTTACCACCATTATTGAAACTACGGTACAAGTCTTGGAAATATAAAATTACCATAATAATTACAATGATTAAAAATGAATTGGACTTCTTACGACCTTTGTCATCAAACTACCACAATAAAAAGCAATTCACAGAAGAATTGTCATAACTGAGAAAGAGGGAACTTTAATTAAAAAAAAATTTTTTTAAAATACTTTATTATATTTTGTCTTATAAACACATTCAAAACATAAACATATAACAGCTTGTTTTATAAACGAGATCACAGATTAAATCTATCAAATATAAAAAAAATAGTTTAATATCTTTTACTTCCAACATAAACTTTATAAATCTCTGCATTATTATACACAAATTATAAATCATTGTAAAAGGAATATATAGTTAAAAGATTAAAGGCCCGATTACATTTCCTTAGTTATAAATCACAATAGTAGTCCTAAAATAAAAATGTAAATAGTAAGTAAACTTCTTGTCAGATAACATTATTGTAATACCAAATATTTATAAAGTGTGTTTTTACTCTGCGGCTGATTTTTTACTTTTTTAACCTGTTTATTGGGAGATGTCGATTTCCTTTTTAACTCATTTTTTTTGTCACTCACTTTTGAAGATATAAAAGATATTTCCGAAGCTTTCGAAGAGTGTCCAAGAGACGAAGATTCACTGACCAATTTCTGGACTGTCCCTCGATTTAAACATATATCCAAATGTCTGTTAAGGGCTTCAACACTACTAAATTTGCTATTTGTACAGACGGGACAGTTGTAAACAGTCATTTCGGCATCGATCTCAATTTGTTTGGATGCGTACAAATTATGATGGTCAATAATGGGCTTCTTACTATTATCAACACATACGCTGCTGCTGATGTCGCTATTATTATTATTATTATTATTATTATTGTTATTGTTGCTGTTGTTGCGTGACACAGGGAATTTTGAACATATAAACTCTACATCTTCATTAATGTGATGACCAAATTCCTGATCACTTACTGAAAAAATATTTTTACTATTAAAATTTTCAGAGTCATCTTGTATTATTGCTTTTTCACCTGATTTCTTAAATAGTTCTGTTATGGTAGTTTGTTTTCTGGAGTCAAGTTGAGATTTTTCAACTAAATTTGACATTCTAACTCCTAATAACCTTAAAGACAAGGGCTCACCTTCTAATGATTCTGAATCCATTTCATGTGAGAGAAGTTTGTGAGCAAGATTGGTCATAAGTTTAACATCTTGTGTAAATTCTAAAAGAGACTGGGCCCTTGTTCGTACCTGAAAATTTGTAGTCTTATATTTTAACGTAAAAACCTTTCCATACAAATCTTTCTTAGCCATATCTTCCTTCAGATCATGGCAAAGCTCTTCCAATAATTTAAACAATTTCAATTTGTCTGAAGTTCCTTGGAATGTGGTTTCATTACTTATAGACTTTCGATCCCTTTCAGCCGCTGGTGTGATGGTGGTAGAACCGAGCCCCTTAGAAACGGCAAGGAAATGACGATATGATAATTCACTAAATAGAAGTCGTAGCATACCTCGATGAGTCCAAACATCTGAGCAAGTAATTACACCAAAAGCCCGAAGAAGTTGCTCTGTAACGTTACCTATTCCGCAAACCTGTAAATAAATGAAAATTGTACTCTTAATACTTAAAACTGTTTTCAAAACATGTTTAAACATAAAGAAATAATTCTTTTATAACACTGTAAAAGATTAATAAGATAATGTACCAAACACATTTTTCATAAATTTAAAAACTATAAGAAACAACAATGGGCAACACCCACTCTCATATATGCTACGGTATTCCATAGTATTTTTATAGATTTACCTTTCTTTTATATATATATATATATATATATATATATATATATATATATATATATATATATATATATATATATATATATATATATATATATATATATATATATATATATATATATATATATATATATATATAATAATATATATATATTACATAAATATTTCCTTCAAAACTAAAATCTTTATAGATATATATATATATATATATATATATATATATATATATATATATATATATATATATATATATATATATATATATATATATATATATATATATATATATATATATATATATATATATATATATATATATATATATATATATATATATATATATATATATATATATATATATATATATATATATATATATAAAGAGGTAAATCTATAAAGATTTTAGTTTTGAAGGAAATATTTGCATGTAATATATTTATGATATTAAAATAGCTTTAAATAATTTAACATAATAGTTTTCGAAAAACCATATCTTATGAAGAATGTCCTATTTTCATAAACGATATTTTCCAGTCTTGACAAGAGTTGAAACATCATATAAACTTACAAACAAGATCTATATATCAAAATAAAATTTACATGCATTATTTTATCAAATAAGATAAAAATACTCAAACTAAGTATATAATTCTTGATTTCAGAGATAACTGAAGATTTAACTGACTTGATTTATTTCTATTTCGCTTTTCATTACATTATAACGTTAATTAATTAATAATGATACTTTGAAATCATAAATACAATTAAATTCGCTAAAATTGAAAAAACATGATTTGTTACAACAGTAGTATAATCGTGTAAAAAGTTTAGAAGCTAAAGTCTGCACTAATGGGAATGCTCTAACCCTAAACAAAACACTTTTGTTTAAGACAATGAGTGACTGTAATGTTGGTTTGATCATATCGTTAGAGTGAATCCACCTGAACTGTTCATGCTTTCTAACAATTTCACTGAAAAGTGTGTGTGTGTGTGTTTGGTATGTATGCATGTGTGTGTCTGCCTGCATGCGTGTATATATATATATATATATATATATATATATATATATATATATATATATATATATATATATATATATATATATATATATATATATATATATATATATATATATATATATATATATATATATATATATATATATATATAAAGCCGATAAACCATTTAAAGGTTGGTAATTAAGGACTGCAAATGGAACAGTCTGTATAGTCCATATGGCTTTGTTCAGACTCTTATTAGTGTTCTATTGAAATTTTAAATGTACTCTCTAGTTGGAAATTAACGGGCATTGAAAGAATTAGTGACTAAGGAAAACTGATCTCATTAGAAGAATAAAGGATCCAGGAAAACCATCAGAAAAAATTTTTTTTAATTAATCAAGAGAGTATAACTCCTTTGTTATTTATATAAGCAGATTTTTTTATCATTTACTTTTCTCATATTTTTTATTCATAATGAGCTTTTCTCTAATTCGAATTTTGAATTTAAAATGTGGCAGCAGACGATTCACATTAGTTGAAAATAACTAAATAAAAATAAAGAAGTATAGAAAAAAGATATAGTGAATAAAGACATAAGAAGAAAAAAGATCGGTGGAGGAAAAAGCTAATATATTTAACTAATTATTAGTATTCTTTCCTTGAATCTACAGCATAGGTCACGGATTCTAATTTTTGGGTGCGTTGTTGAAAACTTGGGCATTTAGAGTAAAATTAAAATTTTAATGGAACGCTGGACAGAGTGAGTAAATACTCGACTGTTAAATGTTAACTTAAGAAGTAATAGATAAGAAAGGTTGCTGATAGAGGCTTTTTGACAGGAACGAAGCTACATTATTATTCAGATAGGATTGTTAATATTAAATGGAACTGTTAACGATGTCTATAACAAACGTTCTGGAAGACCTCAAACATCAATCAGCCTAGGAAGAGAAGACCAGTTGGAGGACATCCTTCTTTTAAAGGTACCATATATATTTAACCATTTTTTTTTTTTTTTTTTTTTTTTTTTTTGACAATATCAAAATTTACATGAATAAAAATTTTATGAAAGCAAACGAACTTCCATTTCAAGCATAAAAAAACATTTTAAATTTTTATTATAATTTAGTTCAAATATAATTGTAATTGTGAAACATCTCAATACTCACTTTTCTAATGGGCAAATCCTTGATAAACTCTTTAATCTTGCATTCATCAGGAGGAAGATAATACTGACCATTTGGCTTATTCATATCACTGCAAACTTTTGCGAGCATAGTATTAACAGCAATACCTATTATATATATATATATATATATATATATATATATATATATATATATATATATATATATATATATATATATATATATATATATATATATATATATATATATATATATATATATATATATATATATATATATATATATATATAATAATAGTCAAAGTTTTGCCATTATTTCTATACATGATTAAGATGTATTACTTTTATCATGTCTCTTTTAAAAGGTATGTAAGGTCACAATCCCAATTCTTCACATATAAGATAATAGTTTAAGAGTAAGGTTTGGAGATTTTTTTTTTTTTTTTTTTTTTTTGAAATGTCAAAGAATCTAGATATTTAGCAACAAGGAATATTTAATGTGATAAAAAAAATTTCTGCTTATTATGTAATAGTCTGTAAACAATAGCTGTATATAAAATGAAAATTAAAAGTAATAAATTTATAATATAACAGGAAAACATCAATTTTTTAATAATAAAATGACAAAATATTTTTTGTCATTGTGTCATATTTTCTTCTAACTACGAGACGATAATGCTAATGGTATTTTCCCATGAATTCCTTCTACAAAGGAGATGAAAATGAATTCAAAATAAAAAATTTTAAAAAAATAAAAGCAAACCTGCACTTGCAGTTAGCTGAGTATTTTCCTCAATTTTCTTTCTTATTTCTTCAACAACTAATTCTGCTGGACTTAAATCCAAGGTTTCTGTCAAAATGACAAAACATTAACAATCTTTGAATAAAAGTAAAATATAGTCTCTGTTCAGTTCTAAGAATGTAAACAAAGAGCAAGAATAAGAAAGAGAAAAAAAAAATAAGCATGAAAAGGAAGTGATGAAAATCTGGAAAAATAAAGAGAAAGGAAATTACAATGAAACCAACCACATCAAAGTATTATATAAAGTATTATAAAACCTTAGATAAATAAAACAATATTGACTCAAAGCTGTAACTGTAGTATGTCCAAAAAAAAAATTAAACAAGATTTGCTGAATATTATTATTTATTAATGCTAATAAAATTGAAATCAGAATATTTTATCAAAAATTTTTCATCTGTTGAAATATTTCTGACAACAGTAACTAAGGAAAAAGCAAAAATTTACCATTTTTATATTTCCCTTTATTAACTTTTAGATACTCTGTAATATCCAAATAAGCTTCATCTAAGGACATTGGAGAAAACTGTGGGTCATAATCCTCAAAAATCTTCTGAATTTCTTTGCTAACTTTTTTGTATTTGCCAAAATTGCATGGAACGATTATTAAATTGGGGCAAAGCTTTTTAGCAATAAAACCTGGCATTGCTGCACGAACTCCAAATTTCCTCGCAGCATAATTGCTAGTTGATAGCATTGCATTTCCTCCAACAGCCATCGGTTTGTCTCTATAATATATATATATATATATATATATATATATATATATATATATATATATATATATATATATATATATATATATATATATATATATATATATATATATATATATATATATATATATATATATATATATATATATATATATATATATGATTGACTTATGTGCATAAAGGGGCTGATTTGATCCCTCATGTAGATCCTTGTAAGTTTCGTAGAAACTTCCTCTCTTTGAATAGGGCAATTCCCATGAGATAAGGATTTTATATTATATTATATCAAATCAAAATCCGCCCCCAGGAAGGGTTATTAGCTCTGTTAGTAGTTCATGGTTCATTTGAGGATGAACCAAGGATTTCACAGGCCGACGGCGAACATCCGCTGACTGGCCAAGTCTATTACGGATGCTGACTTTGATCCCACCTGCAGTAAGCATTCCGCAGATGTACTTATTATGCATAAGTGAGCGGAGCTAAGCGCAAGAGAAAATTGCCCAAATTTCTCTACTCCGACCAGGCCTCGAACCCTGAACCTATGTCTTGCCAAGGGAGTACTCGATCGTCTGAGCTACGGAGCCGTTTTATATATATATATATATATATATATATATATATATATATATATATATATATATATATATATATATATATATATATATATATATATATATATATATATATATATATATATATATATATATATATATATATATATATATATATATAATAATAATAGTAATAACTGTTGATACATACCTAAGGAAGGATCATCTCTCATTTCCACAGCAGCATAGAACATGTCCATGTCAATGTGAACAATTGTTTTGGTAAGGTCTCTGCTCTGCTCCATTTCAAGACTGAACTTTAACATCTATAACAAATTTAAGCTTTATGAAAAACATAACACAGTATAGAACAAATCCCATTATTACAACATTAAATATATATATATATATATATATATATATATATATATATATATATATATATATATATATATATATATATATATATATATATATATATATATATATATATATATATATATATATATATATATATATATATATATATTTTATATTTTTATGTAGGTATTTCACATTTTTCCTACTGAACATAATCATGGATAAAATTCCTTTGTCTAATTACCCATATTTAAACAATAACATTAGTATAACTTATTGGCTGTGTAGCCTACAGCTTTATACATAGCATATAAACATTGCAAATGATTAAGCTTAAAAAACCAGGGTTGTAGAAATGGTATCTGGTCCTGGGAATCACTGAATTGGTAAGTTCTGGTGAATCAAAATTGGAATAGGTTGAAAAGCCATTTAAAGAACCAGAACGATTATATGAATCGAGGGTCTGATTTGAAATCTGTTCATTCATACGTAATTGGAATCGGAACAGAAAATCCCGAATCAAAGGAATTAAAACCATAGTCTTATTATTTATAATACATTTCACAGACCTAAAATTACTCTTGAAAAGCTAGAAATAATCTCTACACAATTTCAATTTCAAAACCAATGAAATTATCATGATTTCAAAAACCAACTTCTCCTAAACCCAATATCAACATCTTTAATCCCTGTAAATATTTATGGTTCAGAAATATAAGCTAATTCTTGCTTCAAAATAATCTTCTATCAAATTTATCATAATTAAAGACAAAAAAAAATTTAAGAAAGAAAATCATTGGCTAAATTCTAAGATACATCCCAAATGAATTTTGATTAATGTTAAGGAAATGGAAAAATACTAGGGATGAAGTCAAGTATGTTGCAGTATTCAGTATTAAGATCTTTTAGTTAATTTTTTAAGTATCAGTAAAAAAAACAGCAAACATGAATAGTGGTAAAAACAAAGATGTCAAACATAATATATTAAAGCTAGTATCGGTATTGGTCAAATTGAGAAGATTGGTATAAGTATCTTTAAAAATTTTGGTATAGCTCCATCACTAAAAAACTATAATTTTATACTTTAAAATTTAACTTTAATCACCTCTTCTTCTGCTTTTTTAATCTGCTCTGTAGAAAATTTTTGCGATTCAAGTTTCATCTGTGCAATCTTAGAATCGACTTTTTCTTGGCATTTCTGTTTATGAATGTAAAATTTTGAACCTTCAGAAGCTTTCTGTATTATGTCATTGATTTTTGCAGTGTCAAGTCCTAGAAATCAAAATGTCAATAGTAAAAAATAAAGGAATATTGGTTATTCAGATTCAGATAAATAAATCACTACTACTACTACTAATAATAATAACAAAAGAAATTTGAAACCAATATACACAAATGTATATATATATATTTTTTTACATATCTCCCCTTGTGAGCAAAGGTCAGAGGCCTATCAATTTCCACCAGAGTTGGGAAAAAGCCAGAATTCTTGTAGTTAATGGCCAACATGTCCAGATACACGGAGCTTAAAAGTATGCAAGTCAAAGGAAGTTGGAAAAACAGATAAAGGAAGTGTTCCAGATTTGACAGTAGAGTACATGTAAGATTGAGCATAACAGTTAAGTCTGGGGTTGGAGAGTTGGACAGAGAAAGGATGAGATTGTGTAGAAAGTCGTGTCGAACGAGCCCTTCTTAATTTAGGTATGTGACGTGAGAGTTCGTAAGAGCAATGTCCGTTGTAATAGCGATAGTATAGAGAGTGTGTCGCAAGAATTCGATGGACAGAGATTGGAGAGAATTTGTGAAAAAGGGAGAGTTGATGAGATGAAAAGCCATTGACTCCACCTTCTCAAGGAGAGCTGTATGAGTGGAACCACCCCAGATGTGTGAAGCATACTCAATACAGGGGCGAACAAAACCACTATAGAGAACTAGCAACTGGGGAGGTGTAAAGAAATTACAAAGACAGCTAAGAACCTCTTAGAAACATGTTTACAGTTAACTAGTGATGATATAATGGACAAAAAAAAATTTATCTTTTAATCTAATATACTAATAAAACTACAAATTGCTAATCACAATGGACAATAATAACAAATCATTTAAAAAATGTATCAAAGTTTCCTTATTACTTACCATTCATTCCCGCTTTATTTGTATTCAGTTGTAAATTTTGTAAACTTTTTTTCTGCATTTTTAATGAACTACTAGATTCACATATAGGTTCATCCTGTTCTTTTCCATTAGTTTGCATTTTTTAACTTTAAGGTGTTAACTTTTTTATAAAACTAACTATAAAGATTGAGAGAATTGTTACTATACTTTATAGAATCAAAAATTATTCTTAAGAAAAATAAAAATCATAAAAAATTATATATATATATATATATATATATATATATATATATATATATATATATATATATATATATATATATATATATATATATATATATATATAAAATTTAAATATTTTGTAACAATATTTGCACAAATTTAGTAGCCTAATTATAACTTGAGTATGCATGTTGCATGCAGCATCTGTGGAACAGTAAGAGGAGAGCATGCTAGTGAATGTACTGTTTGCATTCTAAAAGTTGAACATGCTTTGATGAGGAAGGAGATTGAAAGATTAAGTAAGAAGTTGGCTGAGATAAAAGGGAATCAAAGGTTTGAATCTTTCAAGCTGGAAGTAGGATGGTTTAGGTATTGTATAGTATAACTTAACTAAGCCAAATTGGCGGGTATAAATTTTTAGACCATCTTGTAACTAAGCCAATGAAATTTAGATCAGCTTGTAACTAAGCCTATGAATTTTAGATCAGCTTGTAACTAAGCCTAACTAGCAGTTTTATAGTAAGCTTTGGTTCAATGCATGTGTAATTAGTTCAAGTTTACTACCTATACCGAAATGTACTAGGGATATAATAGACCTAGTCTTTTTTGCATGTAATAGTATTAATATTATTATTTGTTTTGACTGGGACAGTCTCGATAGGCCTGTGCTTTCTAACTCACTTTTTCTTATGTTCTTATAATATATTATGCTTAAGAATATCTACCCACACAGATTCTACATTTGTTTTAATGTCAGATTCAATATTGCTTTTAACATAAAGTGCTACACCTTCAGCACTCCTTCCTCTACGTTGGTAAAACAAGTGTCAGTCTATTTCATATTCCTGTAGGGAGTCTCCATAAAATGCCTCATTGACCCATGCTTTAGTAATGCAAACAATGTCAAAATCCTCCTCTATGATATAACTAGTCAATCAATCTTTTTTGCTTTTAAGGCTCCAAGCATTATATAGAAACATTTCGTATTTAACTTAACCTTATATGCATTCTTTCCATCTTGATTTCTAATAATGTTTCCATTTTTATTAATAGGCTCATGTTGTAAAGCAATTTTATTTTTATTCTAACTACTATCAATCCCACCACCAGTATTATAAACACAATCTCCACAACTAGCAGTGCCAAAATTACACCCTTCACCACCATCCTTACCTAGTTTTCAGATAGACACCTCTCCAGTCAGTAACTTAGAAGCTGCACACCCCTTCCACTAAGGAGAATCTCTTGCAAATAGGTTATTGTCCTGAAACTCTTCCCAGTGATCCAAAAATCTAATATTTTTTGAAAAACATATCCCAAACCCATTTATTTGCACCGAAGGAAGGCCCTACTTTCCCATTCTAGTCTTGCACCCAACCTAGGTAATATGCCCAACACTATGCATTTCCTCTCACTTGCTTTATATGTTCCAACATGCACAATCACACTTGCATCCACATTCATATCTATAATCTCCCTACCTATTCTGTCCACAATATCATTTACTCGTGCACCTGGATAACATACTTTCATTCGTTTCCTTTTATCTGTATTACTAAAACTCCTGTCCAAGTATCGTATCTGAAAATCACTAATCAATAGTGCCTCAGCCTTCCCATTGGGAAACCCGATATCACAATAAAGGGCAGATAAAGCAGTCAAAAGTGATGGAAACAATAAAAACGGTTTATTAATTAGTGAAATAAAATAGAAAAAAATTCAACAACACGTCTTGTTAGAGTCAAAGCCCACATATCGCAAAAAAACATGATTTTTTTCCATGATAGTACACAAGTTTTTGAAATTCAGCACGAACCCAAACTTTGATCACGGTGTGTTTGACGAACCTCGGTAAATAGTAGCAAAGTTTGAGAGAGATTCATACCATAGTTCATACTTCATAGTTAACTACATAGCTCGCTAGATTCAAAAAGTTAGCCAAATTGAATCTTCTTTTCCGAAGCCGTATAGACCGGGCCTAATTCATTATTAATTTATTATTATTCAACTGAAAATTGATCATATATATATATATATATATATATATATATATATATATATATATATATATATATATATATATATATATATATATATATATATATATATATATATATATATATATATATATATATATATATATATATATATATATATATATATATATATATATATATATATATATATATATATATATATATATATATATATATATATATATATATATATATATATATATATATATATATATATATATATATATATATATATATATATATATATTTATGTTTTTTTTTATTATTTTTTGTATTTATTTATCTTTTTTTATATTATATTTATTTATTAATTTATTTATTTATTTATGTATTCCAACAAACTAAAAAAAAAAAACAAAATTAACAAACCGTGTGTAAACTTTGGTGAAAAACTGTTGTGAAAATTAGGAGTCTTTCGGAGAAAAATATGCCAAAATTTGGCATGAAATTTTGGCACCACTTTGAACTACAAAAAGAATGTTCATTGATTTGTTGATCGACTTTGGTTACTATGGTATTCCTTTAAATCTTCGAGTGTATACATTAGCAAATAGGTTATACTACAGATTATGGTTATACCAAAGTTTACACTGTGGCATACATTGAAACTTGCCATTAATTATAATTCAAGGTATTCAAAATTCGTTTGTTATTTCACTTTGCTCTTTAGGTGTTGAATGGGAATATTTATTACCGATGACCCTGCCTTGGGAGAGAAGTCGAAAGAAGGAACAAGAACCAACATATATGTAGATTTTTCTACTTGTATTTTAAAGTTCAAACCAGAGATTATTATATCTATACTCAAACAATATAAAAACAAATAATAGCGATAAGCCCTACCTACTCCCTACTTACAGTCATCATTTCCTAATAATGTATATTATCAGTATTTATTTAATTCCAATCCAACACATTTTCACTCTATAGAAACTGAACACAAATAAAATGTAAATGAGCATAATTTTTTACAAAAAACAAAAAAAACAAAACTTAAAACATTGTATTTGTTATGAAAAGTAATATGCTAAATTTCAAGATGGAAAGGGTTTTCTCTTAATTTTTGGGGAAATTGTTCAAAGCAGACTTTGAATTCTATGTTAATGTTTTTAACTGTTTTGGTGCACAGGCTGTTAAATTTTTTTGTTTTAATAAAAAGTTTAGGTGATATATATATATATATATATATATATATATATATATATATATATATATATATATATATATATATATATATATATATATATATATATATATATATATTATTATATATAATATTATTTTTTATATATTATTATATATTTTTTATTTTTAATAATATATATAATGAAATAAATTTTATAATAAATATGTATTGAATAAAAAATTAAAAAAAAAAGTTTCCATCACTAAGTTTATTATACCATTACTTCATTCTCATTCCCTTATATAAAATTAAATTTTGCAACCCCTTTGAGCTAAAACGGTTCTAAACATTAATATTGACACCACTTTTTTTTCACACCTGTAGTCAATTATTCAAGTTTAAATCCTTTTCCAGGTATTCTTTTTATTATATTATTTTATCGCTTCTGAACAGCTCAAATCTACTTTCATCTGTTCAAAAACTTTTCCCCAATCGAATCAACTGAAAACAAGCTTTTATGTTATTTTCTGATAAATGCTGTATTCCAATTACTTATTCTAGCAAATATATTCTCCTTAAGTTCTTCTAATAGTATGATGGCTTACCTTTGTTTCTTCGTTCTTGAATTTAAGCTCTTTATTAAAGTGATTTGCAAGCAAAAATCTGTTTTCATTGGCAAGTAGTTTTAAGGGCTGTATAATGCACTCAGAAAGGAGTTTTTCCTGTCAGTTTAAGCTTTTTATAGGTTTTCCTTTTACTTAGAATTTTTATGATATCTGATAGCAAATTCATTAATATTAATAAATTTTGCAATGCACCCATTAGAAACTTTGGTATATTTAACAAATGAAGTTAGCTGACCAAGTTCATATTCCGAAAACTCTCTTGACTTTAGCATTATCTACTAAAGAAATTTTTCTAATTTTCATGTTGCAAAAAATATTTAACACAACCTCATTAGCCTGCTCTATTAAAGACATCAACAAGAGGGTGGCTTTTCAGTCTGTAACTAGTTATCGATCAGAGATTTATTTTTGCTAGTGAAAAATATCAAAATATTAAATAACCCAGTGGAAGAAATTAGCTTTATATTTTTAAAAACAAATATTTATTCATAGTTTTATGAAAATTTTGAGCTAAATGTAAAAGAAAATATGTTAAATCTTTAAAAACTAAGGTGTTGATTTTTCACAACTAAGGATAAGCAAAAAGTTCAAATTTTAAATTCTTTTGCTTTCCAATATATATATATATATATATATATATATATATATATATATATATATATATATATATATATATATATATATATATATATATATATATATATATATATATATATATATATATATATATATATATATATATTATATATTATTTATTAGGTAATTTTTATATAATAACTCAAATTTTATTCACTATATCATGTTATACAAACATATTTACAAATGTTTATTGATATTTATTACTTCATTGCAAATTGCAATCTCAATAAATGCAAAAGGATTGACTCCATTAGACTCTTGGTCGTTTGATAAAGTAAGTGCCTTTTATGTTCCTTTTAAAAATAAATATTTTCATCATTATGAATTTTAGGTACTCTTCAAGATTATTATTATTATTATTATTATTATTATTATTATTATTATTATTATTATTATTATTATAAAAATCCCAGCAAGCATAATTCACCAATTTTTATTGTTGCATTAACATAGCTATTCAGATATTTTATAGTCTTATCTTTTCATATTTAATTTTAGATAACTTCAAAATTCAAGGCATTCACTCATTAAATTTGACACAGCATACCCCTATGGCAAAAAGCATGATGAATATGCAAAGCTTGCTGCCGCATCAAGATCATCTTTGGACCTTTTGGTAGCAGAAGTTGGAATAAAAGACTATGGAGATAAAGAAAATATGGACTTGGGAGAAAGGTTTGATGTAAAAAAGGAAGATTTCCCTGTGGTTAAACTTTTCATCAATGGCAAAGAGGACCCAATTCCTTTTGAAGGACAGTTTAACCTAGAAGGATTAAAAAAGTTTATACAGAAATATGCAGATGTATATATTGGGTTAGAAAACTGCTTAGAAACTTTTGATCGTCTTGCTGTTAAGTTTGTGACTACTAAAAATGAAGAAGAGAGGAAACAGATTCTTAAAAAAGCTGAAGAAGAATGGGATGGTATCAAAAATCCTTCAGAGGAACCTTCTGCTGAAATGTATGTGAAAATAATGAGGAAAGTTATTCAGAAAGGAGATGACTTCATAAACTCAGAGAAGGATAGGGTGGAAGGACTTCCTCAAAACTCGTGTATCAAAAGATAAAGAAACAAGATATGGAGGGTAGACTTAACATAATTAAATCGTTTATCCATAGTGAATTGTAATAGTTTTAAAAGTTTAGACATTTAGATGAACTGGTGATTATATAAAATGACTTTTATATTATTTACTAACGGATGTTACAATTTTTTTTGGAGGGTATAGGATAATACTTAAACAGATTGTTGCAAATTTGCTTTGGTTATTATCAATTTAAATATAATTTTCAAAAACGTTACCAAAACAGTCTTATAATTTGATAAGATCTTATAAAAGATGTATCTCATCTATCATTCCGCAGATAATCCACTTGATAAGTAGGGTATTATTATTATTATTATTATTATTATTAAAATTTTATATTTTTTAAATTTTGTTAGTGGAGTTAAAATTATCTATTATTATTTGTTGTAATTTATTGTTTCTTACAAACTAGAATATAATATTTATATTTATAGTTTTTTTGGTTGTTCTTGTTGAGTTTTATTTATAAATTTTTTTAAGATTATCATTCAAAATTGTTATTCAGTTATTTTCTGAAAGTTAGAAATAACGTTTTGCAATTTTGATGTATTGTACTTTTTGAAAGGTAAATCTTAAAATAATTATAATTAATTATTTTATAGATTGGAAAAGAAAGGAAAATTTATCAACCCAACTCATGTAATGCCTAAATAGGATTAAGTTTAATGTATTCATAGGTGACAGAAGCAGGTGGGCACAAGGCAATAATGGGTTACGATTAGTTTAAATTTCTTATAATCTTAAGATTATTTGATTTAATTTTTTATTTTTGTTATAACAGCAGATTCCCATGAAGATTATAATTTCTATGTATTTGATTTTTTTTTTTTATTATTATTTATGTTAAGCAACTGTTTTCTTTTGTTCTAAATACTACTTCGTTTTATTTTATTAATTATTTAATAATTCATAATAGAAAATTCATGTTTTCGAATTGTAGCACTTGCTGTTGTGTAGAACTAATTAGGTTGAATTCACATAAGTGATAAGCTCGAGTGAAATTTTCTTGCCACCCAAACTTCAGAAAAAGATTTCTTTCTCTCAAAGTAGAATATTCACCGAAGGCATTAGATGGCATATTTAGAACACAACTTACACCCACTCAAAACTAACTAGTATCTCTTTAAGTACAATGTTATTGTGAATTCAGCTTTACTAAAATGGTCTATAAAGTTTGTCACGATATGTAAAAGATTTATCCCATTTTACATTTGGAAATATATTTGCTAAATGTGAAATAATCGTTGACAACTTCGTCATATTTTGTGAAAAATCAAGTTCAATATTTAAATATTTATTTTCACATATTTTTTTGGCATCTGAAGTAAGGCATATATCAGTTTACCTGCTTCTTTAGCTTTTTTTCTGTATTATTGCCAACCAGAGTTGTTTGGAACCACTTTAATTCAGGATTATGTAAATCATTACCGGTTTAAATAGGTGATCTTAGAGAATATAATATAAATGTGATTTTACTATCATACAGATTAATCACTCTAGGGCACTGTGATGGATTCTGTAAACAGTTGATAAAAAACGCAAGTCGTAGCTATGAAGAAATTGATAGAAATGTTATTACTTTACCTTTTCAGGAACCTAATGACGAAGTGATGATTAGAGATTAGTTTATAGCTTGCATATTCAGGGAACTACTATTTTATGTAAAAAAAAAATTATTGAAATTTAATAAAAAGTGCAATGTAAGTTTGTATGTTTAAATATTATCGTGCTTTGCATACTTAAAACAAAATATGTGTAGAATGATATATATATATATATATATATATATATATATATATATATATATATATATATATATATATATATATATATATATATATATATATATATATATATATATATATATATATATATATATATATATATATATATATATATAATATATATATATATATATATATATATATATATATATATATATATATATATATATATAAACCACCTGAGCCACTGAGTGGCCTCTATTCTGGGATGGAAACAGCTCTTGGTTGGTCTCTAGACGAAATGAAAGAAGTTCAAATAGGATCATTCCTCAAATGTTGCAGAGAATTTGAAGTTTGTGACAGAAAAAGAAAATTGGAGCTGTTAAATGTAGATGAATCGGCAAAGACACGGGAGAGACATTTTGGGATGGAATCAAATTGAGATTTGGAAAGAGACGTCAGATGAGAGCCAGTGTATTAAAAGTAACAAAATATTTTGGATAGATTGCGGAAATGGTTACAGAACTAACAATAGGGTGGAGTATTTTTGAACATGTATGTCAATGTTTGAGGTTGTTACTTATTCCAAATCTGTGGTCTGAATGCCACCCACCAATTTCAGGTTTTTAATTATTCATTATTACGCAGCATTTCCTCGTTTTGCAAAGAAGTTAAGGCTGTACAAACCGAGGCTCTAAGAAAAGCCACTGGGTGTAATTTTCATCATAGGTGTGTGATCGAATCATTTGATATGGGATATATATATATATATATATATATATATATATTATTTCTTAATATGGTGTGGGCAATGGAACTACCTTTCACATGAATTCTTGTTGAAATAGACAAAAATAATTCATGGATGGTGCGTAATAGGATGTTATATATATTGTCCACAGGGGCTTTTTTCAGGTTTGACTATAATGGGGGGGGGGGCAAAGGAAGACGTGTACACATAGGGTGGACTGAAAAATAACACTTGTTGGTGCTTTGCTAAGCAACGGAAGCAGGTATTAAAATGTTCAGACCTGCATTCGTTCGAAAGACACGCGAATGGTATAGTTTTTTGGTTTCATTGTTGTGCAGCGATAGAAAAATGGAAGCTAATAGTGATATTTTGTTGAAGCCATTTGCAATGATTGAATTATTGTATGAAAAAGATGTTCAGAATTTCCTCAACATTACAATGAGAGTCGAAACGTAGGGCCACCATTACGATCCAGAAGGAAAACGAGCCTATATAGAATTCAGACACCCAAGTTCACCTGGCGTACGAAAATTTAAGACTCGACTCTCGGCTGGTAAATTCAAACTGACAGCATTTTGGAATGTGGAGGTCCTCGTCTATTCATAATATTTGCCGAAAGACACGACTGTGTAAACTCCGATCGTTATTGTGAAACTCTTCAAAAATTGACAATGCTCCACCACATTGCAGTGCCCAGATGCTTCATAAGCTTGAACTTCGAGGTTATTGATCACCCACCCTACAGTCCTGTTATTTTTACTTATTTTCAAAGTTGAAGTCTTCGGGGAGCGAGATTTGGTTCAGATGCTGAGGTGAAGGAGGAGCTCAAGACTTCTTTTCAACTGGTTTCGAGAAGTGGGTTTAACGTTTGCAGAAATGTATTTTTATTCGGAGATTATTTATAAAAATAGTATTACATGTTCATTTAAAAAAAAAAAAAAAAACTTACCTTTGTCTGATTTATTACCTTATCTGCAGTATATGAGATTTTACGGTAGAACAGGCGTTACTTTTCAGCACACCCTCGAGTATATATATATATATATATATATATATATATATATATATATATATATATATATATATATATATATATATATATATATATATATATATATATATATATATATATATATATATATATATATATATATATATATACCGTGGCATAACTTACGTGCTTGATGACGCTGATTCTGCCTCTTATGCGGATCCTAGGTAGAAACTACCTAGAGAGTTCTCTCTTCAAATAGGTAATGTCCTTACGTAAAATGTGAACTTATAATATATATATATATATATATATATATATATATATATATATATATATATATATATATATATATATATATATATATATATATATATATATATATATATATATATATATATATATATATATATATATATATATATATATATATATATATATATATATATATATATATATATTATTTATGGTACAGTTGTGTATTATAAAAAAAAATTTAAATACACCCGTATAAACACTGGTTGTGATATGTAATATAGATTTAAGTACAAACATTTCAATTTTTAATGTTAATAAAACAATGTAAAACAAAATTATATTTTATTTTATCAAATTCTTCCTGAAACTCTAAAATGTTTAAAAGTTTTTCTGCATGTGTACTCGAAACTTACCAGGCAGACAATTCAGTAATGTGTCTACTGTTCAAAAAAAAATTTTTTTCCCCCTTATCTGTACACGAAGGCATTATGTGAATGAGTATTAGAAAGAGTGGCAAGATATGGATTATAAACATTACCAATAAAAGGAGTGGTGCAGAATTTAGTGGGAAAAAATAGATTCGCGTATGCAATACACGAAATTGTGCCAAATTCACATTTTTATGATCAACAAAAAGCAGTTTAGAAATTTATACTTATTATTCGATTCAGGATGAAGAAGCCAATCATTTTTTCTTGAAAATCTAATGTTATCAGGGTTTTATATCTCTCAAAAAGGTTACTTTGAACATTTAGATTTTTTTTAAAACCCTACTGCCCAATAAGCTGCCAAATAACAAGGTCTGACTAGAAAATTACACTGTACAGAGTCTACACATTTTTTGTCAACCATGAGACTGGGCTTTCGCAAAATGATTTAGAATACAGAGGTGACTTGGTGATAACCATCTATACAGTGATGATACCTGGTCAGTACGAAATAGAATGGGAATAGAGAAAGTCGATACGCAAACAAGGCAGGATTACCTCTGCTCAGCAAACTCTGGACAAGAAAGTTCAACCCCTCACGAGGGGTTTGACGTTACGCAATTTGGCATCCCTAAAATCCTCAATCCAGCAAACGAGTATGGAATCCTTGCCAAAAATGAGAATAGTATTTCAATGGCAGAAAAGCAACCTGTGTGCAAGATCTCAGAAAAGTTTAATTTATTGGTTGTCCTGAAAGTCGCTGCGTGGTAAGCTGCTTTATCCGCCAGTTCGATACCCTGCATGCCCACATGAGAAGGGACCAAGCAAAAAAAAATAGAAAAATAAAAATAAAAAATATGTGTCTGTGAATGAAGCAAATAAACTTTTGAATAAGAGAAACTAGAGGGTTTCTGGTAGGCCCAAAAATATTGAAATTAAACAGCCTAGTTTATAAATCTAGTGTGTTAAAAAAAAAATTGCAATTTGAACCCATCAAACCTTCACCTCCACCAGAATAATACTTGCATTTTCTGTGTCGTCTACGAAATCTACTTTTGCATTTGATCTAGCATTTGTAATATTTCAATCTAACCAAGCTATGTGAGCCACGGGTTATGGAACTGTTCTACATCAATCCATCTACATCACTTGTCAGTTTACTAGGTAAAAATCATACGTTTGTTTTTTTGGGGGGGGAATCTTTAAATATAATTAAAGAACAAAAAAAAAAAAAAAACTTTTTAGTATTTAAAGAAAAATAACAATTCATGATTAAATATCTTCATACATAAAATGACAGAAGATTGAGTTACATATATACGTTATACAATATAATGATATTTTACATTCAAATATGAATTTAACTTTTTAAACAAATCAATGTTAACTTAAGTTTCCTAAATGGGGTAAATGTTAAGAGAGACTGAAAAAAATACAAAACCTGGAATAGGTTTTCTAATATTTTGAGGCATCTTATTCCATATAAATATTTAAAAATACATTCACAAGAAACTGAAAACATGAAAAACCACATTATATAAATATTTAAAAACTTTTAATTATAAATGAACATATTTGACTTCACATTTCTACTTAAAACTAATTTACACAATAAGAATAATTTATCTGGAAAGGCAATGGACAAAATCAGAGCTACATGTGATTCCTGTCCTTTGGTGATTATTTACTTATTTAAGAAAAAGTTACTTTGTTCACAAGTAATCACATCTGGTAATAACCGAGATAGTAAAGTCATTTGGAAGTCAGTGTAAAAAAATTAATAACGATAGTTTCCTTAAATCTCTCCTAAACCAGCTACCTGACTTTATAGCTACATCATTTTTTCAACTTATTCAACATTAAGTCTTTAACATATATATTATTTTTTTCTCTTATATGCTCTCCCTTTACTCTTCTATTTACCTTTCCGTTCGTTGACTGCCGTTTCTAAATTCCTCATTCCTTCTTCACCTACATTTTTTTAAATTCAAGTTCATAATTTTCCTTTGAGTTTTAGAAAAAGTTCTAACCTTTCTAACACTCTTAATCTTTGGTTCCTAACTTACAAGACAATAGGTATATTCAAGGTATTCTGGCATACAGCATACTATATATCAGTGTACCAAACTTTATCACACCACTTTATTGTTCTTTCATAACCTCATTTATTCCTATTCTGTAGCTGCGTTTGAAAAATGTAAATCAACATTACCATATTTCTCCATAATATAATAATGCACATCATTCTTATCTACCTTTCAATAAGATTTTTTATTTATAAAATTAAAAGACTTCCATTCCTCCTCTTACAAACTTTCACCCCAAATATCTTTAAATAGACTATTGTAATTTTTATACATACTTATATTGTGAGTTTATGTATTTTATGTAATATTTTATACTATTAGACATTATGTTGTAAGCCTTGAGAATGGGAAATAGAAAATTCCCCCAAAACTAGTAGCCATTTAAAACTTGATGAAGGTTTAAGTTTGTTTTGGTTATTCTGGCGCTTTTAAAATTACGTCTCAGAAGCAGAGGTTTCATTTTTAATATTTTATTTAAGGAACTATGGAATATATATATATATATATATATATATATATATATATATATATATATATATATATATATATATATATATATATATATATATATATATATATATATATATATATATATATATATATATATATACCAGATTAGCATTAATTTAACGAATTTTCATATTTCTTGATATACAAACAAATATAATTTAGCATTTGAAATTTCTCTAATCTTCCTATTTAAATTAATAACAGCTATGCTTAAGTTAATACTAACGCAGCTTATGCCTAGCTCAGCTCGTCAAAAAAAGCTAACTTTTTTTTTTTTTTTTTTTGTCGACAGTTCTTTCATTACTTTCCAAAAGTTTCATGCAATATATATAAACTAGTGGTTTCATTCAAAATTTCTACTCCTCTCGCAGTACCTTGCATATAATATTACTCCAATTACCGTTTCTCCACACACAAACACACACTATTATTATAAATTTGTAGGCATTTTAATAACTTATGAGTCTCATTAAAGATTTTATTTAAGACTATTATCAGTTAACCTAACTATTCTTTTTAAAGAGAGAAAGAGAGAGCATCACAATTTCGTCTTCAAATAAATTTACTAAGTTTATTTGTTTTAGAATTTAAACTATATTGAAGTATGCAAAAACAGAAATGTCTGTCACTATGAAGTCTGTAAACAAAAACAATTATAACCATGATGAACTATAAAAATTATATATATATATATATATATATATATATATATATATATATATATATATATATATATATATATATATATATATATATATATATATATATATATATATCGCTGGTTTAATTTTTTCCAGAATTTTTTCCTATTTAATAATAATAAAAATTTCTATAAAAATATAAATTATAAATTTATTTTTATCTAAAGTTCTACATACAAGGTATTATTATTATAATATCGACTAAATAAACATCTTTCATTATGCTAAGATGATTGTTCCGCCAAAAATTGTTCATTCTCATTCACATTTTCAGAATTACTTGCTAAACATACTTTTTCCTTCGTTGTTGATTCTTCACCTCCATCAACATCATTATCAACTGTTTCATAATGAGATTCTGTTTCTTCAGGTTCTCTTTCTTTTTCTTCACGTTTCTTCTTGATTTTTTCAGCTAAATATTTAAATCTCATCATGCAATCCTCCTAAAATTTAATTTTCAATTAAATATAAATTATCACTACAAATTTCATTTCTTAATCTGCGATACACTTTATTTTTCATTATCAGGCATACTAAGTATTAAGTCAGATAGTTAAATTCCATCTCTAATGCATATATAATATAAATATATATATATATATATATATATATATATATATATATATATATATATATATATATATATATATATATATATATATATATATATATATATAAGCTGATATGGAAAATCTATTTTGTATGAAACTAAAACGTGTTAGCAAGTAAAATCTTAAAAGTTCACACAAAATCTGAAATAGTACAATATAGAAAGTTTACTTACCTTTGATTTCTCTGGGACAAAGCGAGCAATTTTGTCCCATCGTTGGTCTGTGCCTTTGGGAAATTGCTTGAGGGCCTTTTCAAGTGATTTCTGTTGAATAACTGACCACAGTTCATCTGCTCCCAAATTTATGTCAACTTTGTCTCCTCCCTTCGTTTTCTGTTTCACTTTTGGTTCTTGAACTTCGTCTGAAGTCTCTGAAGTTTCTGAAGTTAGGTTCCTATTCATGAGTTCTGTCATAACTTTACTTGACATCTTTGTCACCTCAAACACTGTCCTGTTCATCTGAGAGGCAATCTTCTCCCATCGTTCGCTTGTTCCACCTGGAAATCTAAATGCAGAATAGATATCAATATATTAGATATCAAGGAAGATAATCTTACAAGATTAACAAAAAATAAAAATACATTCAACTATGAACTCACTTGGCCATCAGTCTAGCAAGTTCACAGAAATCATCATCAGTCCAAGGGCCTCCAGTGATTATAGGTTCAAAATGAATAACTGGTTTTATATTTCCTTTAATCTGCAAAGGTTGCAATAAATAAATCGAATGGATTCAGCAAATTACTAAAGTTTAATTCAGTTAAAAAAAAGAATTTATTAAATTTTATTTTTAATACATAAAACACATGAACAAATAAGCTAAAATAAATTTAAATATTTAAAAAATCATTAGATATAATTTCTTTTTTTTAGTCCCAGTACAGGTGCTGGCACTATTCACTAAAAAGAGGCTGTACTAGTGTGAAACTACAACTTTAGGACTTGCACTTACACATAACAAAATATGATGTCGATATAGGTATGTTATAACTTATAGAGTAGGCTTAGTTCCTGTAAGAAAGCAAAAATTAAGTCTGATTTGAAGTGTGGAGATTCAGCTAGAATTTAAGAAAGCCAGTCCCCATGGGAATTACATTCAATGCAGAACAATACTTGCTACCTAGCTTCACCAGAGTTGGATATTCTATCAAGATATGAGATCAAAATAGGTGTATAGACTAGAAAAAACAGACTAGAATTCAGTCGTGTCAGGGTCTTTCGTAACTCAGGCTAACCGGGAAAGATCAACTCGTTAGGTGGAATTTTACCAAACAGTTTAACATCCCGTATATTTTCCTCTAAAAGTTCAACCGCAGATTTTTCCAATTTTGAAAGAAGCGTAGTGGTAGTTGGTTACGGGGAAAAGTCCTTATTAGAGTTCTTGAGGGAGGTACGAATTGCCGGAATGTCGTAGGTCTATCGCTTGATCATTTTCCACAACCCGAACGTGGGAGAGAACTCAGTAAAATCGCAAAGTTTTCTTCCTTTTGAGTGTTATTCAATCCTTATGAGTGTTGCACAACTCTCTCCATTTTCTGACTTCCTTGTCGCTTACAAAAGGTTTGGCGACTGCAGTACGCCCATGAATATTGAGCCTAACGAGTTCTCTCTTCACTGTTCTTCGTAGGATTTGCAAGACTGGCATTCAGCTTAGGACAAATCCTTGCAGCAGCTGTTCTCTTATTATTTGTCACAGACCTTCGCAATCCTCGTCTGTCTCTATCACTCAATTTTGAATTACTTCCACACTAGTGTTTATCGAATGATGTTTTACGAAATCATAATACGAGTTTTCATATAACCATATAAATATATGGATACCGCATCTGGGAACCAACAATTTTCCATCTTTGAAGCTTACATGTCGAACTAAACTTACATGTTGAACTAAACTGTACAGCTAATAAAATTGGGAAAAACTAAATCAAATTCTTAATTACCTATGGAACATTTTAGCTAATCAAAGAGGTACTAAAAAGGTAATTCATAATAAAGATATGATAAATAATAATTAAACAATTACTTGATTTTCACGTAAATGTGAAGAATTGGCTACTTCTCCGGTACGATCAGGGAGATTTTGAACTCTCTTACGAGTTTTCATTTGAGCTTTTCTCTCTTTACGTTTCTCTTCCTTCAAAAAAGAAAAAAAAAAACTGATTAAAATGTTATAATTAAATTTAAAAAATGTTACATATTTCAAGGCATTGACTGACTACTTATATCCTAGAAAATATTAATACTATAATCACTAAAATTTTGAACAAATGAATTACAGAAGAATAAATTATAATGATAGCAACATAATCAACAAACTACCGAAATTTTAAAAACGGACTTTCTTTTCTAAATAATAATAAAATTGTAAAGCACAAATAAAACCTATTCTTCATAATACTAGATGTTCTACAAATCAAAAACGATTTATAGAATATATATATATATATATATATATATATATATATATATATATATATATATATATATATATATATATATATATATATATATATATATATATATATATATATATATATATATATATATATATATATATATATATACCTCTTCTCGAAGGCGTTTTTCTTCTTCCTCTTCTTCAATCTTTTCTTCGAGTTTTCTCTGCCTATCCTCTTTTAATGCCACAATAACTGAGCGTGCAAGAGAAGGACCTTGAGTCACTATTAAAATCACAAGCTGAACAAGTTGTACAGGCAGTATATTCCACCACCTAAAAATTTTAAAAATTAAATTATGACATTAAAAACTTTATATATTGTGACTATAAATATATAAAAAATAAAGATACCCCAATCAGAAGAAACTAGACTTATAAAGCCGTATCCACAAATTAACTATTAAAATCTTAATTACGTAAAAAAAAAAAAATTTTTAAATTTTAAACTACACCCCAAGCACACCAAAGTTTTATATTTAAAAGATGTATAACCTTGGACGAGGTATTTTGCTTAATTCTTCTTCCATAAGTGTACGATTTTCAAGATCTTCTGGTCTTTGTTTCCTTCTGTCTTTAATTTTATATTTTTTGCAAAGAAATTCCTCCTGCAGAGAATTTTTCACAAGAATTTTAAAATAAATATAAGAAAGAACAGTAAATAAAAAGAAAGTAAAACAAAATCAATGCTTTACCATAGTATGTTTCTTATCAAGATAAGACCCCCAAGCCATCAGGTACTGAGTAATTGAAATAACTATAGTTAAAATCACACTAATTTCAAAGATAGACATTTTTCTTGCTCTTCTGTAATAGAAAATAGGAGATCTCCAATCCGGAAGTCCTTCAACAAGAACTCTATCATACCTTGCTCTTCTATTTTCATCCTTAAGAACTTCGTAAACAGCAACCATCTATAAAAAAGTGGGATGTGTTATATTACAAAATTTTATTACAACTTTTAAAATTACAACTACTTTATATATATATATATATATATATATATATATATATATATATATATATATATATATATATATATATATATATATATATATATATATATATATATATATATATATATATATATATATATATATATAGGAAATTAAATTTGAATTTAATGAGAATATCTAATTATCCTTCATTTTAAGGAATTTGAGTAAAGTTAATTAAATAATAGGTATGTAATATGAATATAAATGCTACACAAGGGTACTTTTGTATTTTGTTAAAAGATGGGCTGTGGGTTATGTAAAATCCTTGTAGAAATATTTTCTCAGAAGTAGATTAATTATTTTAGTTCCAGTCAAAAAATTTTTTTAAAAATTCTGGCCAGAACTGAAACCAGAAAAAAATTCAAAATTCCACCCAAAACGGAATTCTAGGTACACATATATATATATATATATATATATATATATATATATATATATATATATATATATATATATATATATATATATATATATATATATATATATATATATATATATATCAACAATCAATCTCACTTCTCTGAATTTGACTTCGGCATCTGGTGCATCATTCTTATCAGGATGAAGTTGTTTGGAGAGTGTTCTATAGGCTCTCTTGATGTCTGATAATGAGGCATCCTACAAATGGTGAAAATGGTTAAATTCATCCATCATCATTTTTTTTTAACAAGAGAATATAATTAGAAATATTAAATTAGAAACTTTAATCATTTCTTTTTACCTGTGTTAATCCCATTACTGTGTAGAAATTTTCATTTATTTCTTCAACAAGATCAAATATTTCAAGTTCATCTGAATCCCATGCCTTTAGAGAACTTGCCAGTGAAAGAAGTATAAAAAGTTTCAGTACCGATGGAAGACCAAAAAAACTTTGACACCTTAATCTTTGCATTTTTATTTTATTATTGCTGTTGCCTTAAAATAAAGTACTAAAAAAAATTTAATTTCTTATAAAAATTTGTATCATTATTAGAGCTGACCACTTTATCTGTAGGCAAAAAATATCCTGTTTAATATTAATAATAAATATTAACACGGCATTGAAACTTTCAGTAATTGTAAATAAAATTTTATACAGAATAGGTAATAAGTATACAAAGTATACCACCTGAGGGTTGTGAGCTAGGTGTGTGTTTAAGAGAGTTTTCTCCCTTTGTGTGTGCCCCCTCCTTGAAAAAGGCTCTGCCCGTGAGTGGTGGCAATCTGTAAAAATAAAAAAAAAAAAAAACTATTTTTACAAAACTCAGAAAACATGGCAAATGCACTATATATATATATATATATATATATATATATATATATATATATATATATATATATATATATATATATATATATATATATATATATATATATATATATATATATATAATATAATATATATACTCTCACTAGACTAAATATTCATTAAAAATCGAAGTTTAAAGTTTGCTATAGGGGAATCGAAACCCAGGCCCTATAGCACAAAAGCATAGAGTTTTACCACTACGCTACTGGCAGTATAGTATAGTGGTAAAACTCTATGCTTTTGTGCTATAGGGTCCCGGGTTTGATTCCCCTAATAGCAAACTTTAAACTTTGATGTTTAATAATAATAATAATAATAATAATAATAATAATAATAATAATAATAATATAATAATAATAATAAAATAGAATGAGTAACTGTTTGTGAAGGATAATTAAGCTTAATATTTACATTATAGTCTAAAAACTTAGGATTAAGACTTTCTAGAACATGCATAGAATCAAGAGTGATCACTTCAGGAGTAGTACTATAATAGTATTAGAAGCTTTCTTCTTTGGGAGGCATTGTTCTACATAGTTTCAATTTTATAAATATATATATCATAAACAGTATCACATAATTCATTGGGTGAAAGTTTAGGAGTAATTTTATCAATTTCTCTAAAAAATCCAAACTCTGGTAAAGTTAGATGAATTTTAATATCTGTAACAATGTCAATGTTGTCAATACTTTTATGAGGAACATTAATTATGAGGTCCTATTAATAACTGGAGTAGTATATGTCCTATGTGCAGCCAAATGCCTACTATCACTACTAGGAAATGGATTTCTTATATAGAAATATTGCAAGTATTATAAGTTATTTTATTGACCTTATTTTTTACAATTTCAGCATCTCTTTTAAAATATTAGCAATCTTTTAAGAATAAATTCACACATTTAAGATTTTCCAAATTTGAATAAGATTGCAACTCATAACCACCTGAACAGTTTCCATATTTCTGGGACAGTCTTGTTAGGCCCTTGTGGCTTCTAACTTTCTCTATTTTCCTATGTTCCTATGTAACCAGTACAATTTCTACTTCCAGTCCCAAACCTCTGGCACTTAGAAGAACTTACAGGATTTGGATAATAAGGACAAACCTCAAATGACATAACCTCATGACAATCTGGCAATGTATTGCCTCCAAATGTTACCCTAAGTATCCCAGTTTTCAATTTTTCTTTACCTTTATAAATTCTCTGAACATTTTATATACTGAGTAGATAAATACTCCAGAATATTATGCTCTGAAACATCTTTCAATTCTTGAGCATATATTACCCCTTGACTTATATGATTATAAATTAAACTTAACTACACTCTTTATCTTCTGTGGGAGCTATGTATTATAGCTTCCATCAGTTGTTCTTTAGTCCTTGTCCTATCTGTGTTTAAGTTTCTACCTCCCCCCATCCCCTCAAAAAAAAAAAAAAAAAAAAGAGAAACAGAACTACCATATTTTTATTGACCATTTGAAATACTTTGAAGATTTTTACCACTTTTTTAGCTTACCTTAAACAATATCACTAACATATGGTTAACTCTATGGAAATTGTGAAAAAGTGATCACAGTCAATGGATAATCATTAAAGTCTACAGTCAATTCAGGTTTTTTAACGTTTTAATATAGATCAATACTATGGTTAAAAACTTAATAATATTAAATTCTGCGAAAAAGATAGAAATAAATAAAACTTCCAGACTCTTGCAACAATAAATATTTTGCATTGAATGACTACATAGTATAAAGATACAATAAGCTGACTGTGTTAGGCATGTCGAAAGAGTTTCGATATATATGGATATCGATATTTGTAAGATAGTATCATAAAATATCAATGATATTTTCAAAGTCTATGTATTTTCCATAGACTTTAAAGTTAAAGTCTATGGGTATTTTCATCTATGGTATTTTCCATAGTATTTTCCATAGAAAGTCTATGGTATTTTCATAGACTTTAAAAGTCTATGGGTATTTTCCATATTTCAAATCCGAAATATCGATATATCGATATTTTAACCAGTATTGAACCAACGATATTTTATTTTTTATTTCTAGAAATTTTAAGTAGTTTTCTGTTCCTTTATAAAATAAAATTTTAGCAAAATTTGTGTTATTTTTCATGTGCGTATATATATATAATATATATATATATATATATATATTATATATATATATATATATATATATATATATATATATATATATATATATATATAATATATATATATATATATATATATATATATATACGTACAGTGGCGGCTCGTGTAAACTTGGCAAGGAGGGGCTGCAAGTTTATATATATATATATATATTATATATATATATATATTATATATATATATATATATATATATATATATATATATATATATATATATATATATATATATATATATATATATATGTGTGTGTGTGTGTGTGTGTGTGTGTGTTTGTTTTTTGTAAAATTTCAAAATTTATTATATATATATATATATATATATATATATATATATATATATATATATATATTATATATTATTATATTATATATATATAAAATTTCAAACGTACCTTATTTATTCTTGAAAACTTGCTTATATTCTTATTTAAAAATAAGATTAGTTCTTCGAATTTTAGATGTCGAAAAGTTTTCAATTATTTTTTCATTGAAATCTGGTATTTTACAGACCATTTCGCTCTCTATTGAAAACATCGCTAATACATTCAATCTCTCGTTGCACATGGTACATTTAAAAGTTTTTATTCTATTCAAAGTCGAGAAACATCTCTCTGCTTCAGACGTTCGTCATCGGAGTTGTAATTGCTTTCATATAAATAATGTTTTAAAAGCATACTGTCATATTACACCAAATTATATAAATTTCACATTTTTTTACTACTATTCTTACTCAATCGCTAAATTTATCTTCCTTCAAAATTGGAAAAATTTATCTCACAAAAACAGACGCTGCCAAACGTACGTCTTTCAACATAAAAAACCAATTATTACGTACGTATTAAAATTATTATAAGATTTTTTTCTATTCCCAATTATTTTACTTAAAATTCTGCAAGGATTACAAAAATGTTATCCTTTTTAATGTACGTTTAGTAGTTTTTGTAATATTTAAGTATGTAGAAGTGCATCTGGCATAATGTTATATATATATATATATATATATATATTATATATATATATATATATATATATATATATATATATATATATATATATATATATATATATATATATATATATATATATATATCGAACAAGGAAAAAAGCACATATTTAATCTTGTAATTTTTCTTCCACAATTAAAAAAACAACCTCCCTCGACATGAGACTTTAAACAACTGTCTTAGTCTGTTTATATTCATTTTGATTTGTACTTAAAAGGACGGAAAGACAAACTAGATACTTGATAAAACTGCTATTGCAATTTTGCATTGTTTTTTTCGTAAGTTGCCATATCTGTCTTATTAGGACTCAAATTTTACAGCCCATATTTTATATAATGGCAATGCTTGAAAAATAATATCGTACCCAAAAATTTGCAGTTGCAAAATGCATTTACTTCTTATTTTCTTTAATGATTTATACTTTTTATGTATTAAGTTCTTAAAAAAATGAATATAAATCACTTTTCTCTGACAAAAATTTCATATTTATATCAACATCCTACGCCTGGTATTTTTAATTTGGAGGGGCTGCAACCCTGGAGCCCATAATGACGAGCCGCCACTGACTGTAAGCATGTTTTCGACTTGTCAAGAATGGCTTATAATTGACAAAACTTAAACTACAATCTAGAGAAAAAGCTTAGAAAATTTTCTTTTGCTTGATAAACACAGTTAAAGTTTCGAGAGGTTTCTTTCTGACTAACCTTTCAGAATCTAAATGAATATTAAACTTTCAAAGAACCATAATCGCTATCCAAAGGGTATGGTCACTTATTTTTATTACAGCCACAGCGTAATTATGTTACAGTTTCGAATAAAAATTACTAAATTGATGAACTGCTATTTGCAGAGTTAAAAATTCTCTCTTTTTATAGAAAACTGCGCTTAAACATTTTTTAAAAAATCTATTTTTATCTGACATTTGATAAGTATCAAAGTTTGTATCTTATTCGGCACTTAGAAATATGAATATGCCAGGCATAAGATGAGCTGTTATAATGGCAATATTGTGAAATTTTAATATTTTTGAAGTGTTATTATATTTTAAAAAAGAAAATATAGGGACTGCGTTTACATTACAAAAACCTTTTCATTCTCTGAAAAAGTTTATTTAAAAAATCTCAATTAAAACTTAAAAGCTAACTTATGTTAAGCCCAGTGAAATGATGTGAATCTATGTTAATCTTTAGACTTTGCTATTGGTTTATATTTGAAAAATTGTCTATATCGAAGACGCCTTAAAAGAAGATTTACTTTCAAAACAAAAATACTCCGCCTTTCCGAAAAAAAGACTATAGCTTAAGTACAAAGAATAAAAACTACAGCAACTACAATCTTAAAGATAAATAAATATAGGTAGCCTATGCTATACTGTAAAGAATGTGTTAGCCTGTAAATATCTGGGGGGTATTTAGAACCCCCAACCCATGCCATGGAATGAAGGAATGTAAATTGCCTCTAAGAACTGTACTTCAAAACTTTATTAATAATGTTGAATCACTCGAGTCTCAAAGTTCCAACAGAGAAGATGTTTATGAACAGGAATTTCAGGTTTGTACAATCAAGCTATGGTAGCCTACAATGTACAATTGCAATGAAATATTCGAATCGGTATTCATATTTCATAGGGGAAGCTTATTATTATTATTATTATTATAATTTAGTGTACATCATTTGACATTACAAGGTTTTTTTGGAAAGAATTTGCTTGAATAGTCAAAGTAACTTTTCTTTTATGTTTTAGTTATTTTAATAATGAAAAATACCAGACATTGTATACAAGATCTAAGATTCTTACTTAATAAAACCTTTTAAGATTTTTCTTGTGAAAAACTTAAGATATAGGTTTTACATATGCAATATGTGAGAAATGTTAATTCTATAGGATTTAGATGTCACCTTGGGTCTGCCTAAAAATTGACATAAATTGGAAATTTGTAGTAAAGTTAAAACTTTAAAGAAATGGTTGAAAAAATCTTTAACTGGATGAGTGATCATAACTAATGTAGTAGTTAATGCTATGAAATTTAAATTTGTAATATGTTGAGTTCCAGACATTATTGTTATGGATAGGAAAGAGTGTTAAAAAATGAATAACTCTAAGACATTCTTCAACAGAACAGCCAAATTTTTAAAATATCCTCCCACCTAAAATATTGACAAGCTTATATATAATGATTTTTGGGCTGAAATTCACTTCTGAAATTATGAAGTGAATTAGGCCATTAGTTCAAAATTTGCTGTGGCTATTTTGAGGTTGAGGCCTGAACTCAATTTTGTTTTAAGCCATAACTTTTGGGGGGAAAAGTCACAAAAATAATTATATATTTTTAAATCACAAAAATGCAAAGATTATGCATTTACAAAGTTTTAATAAAAATTTGACTTCTTGGATAGTGATCCACAAAAAAAATCATTAATGCTAAAATCTTTAAGAATAGTTTAATAAAACCTTATATATATATAAATATATATATATATATATATATATATATATACTATATATTATATATATATATATATATATATATATATATATTACTATTTAATCTCGAAGTGAATACTTCTGAAGTCAAATTTGATGTTTCATTTAAAATTTGCTCCTTTTTTTATATTAAAACATAAGTATTGCATTTTGAACTGTATCACTTAGTTGTAAGAATTTAGCAAAGTTTTCCTTAAGATCTGATTTCTTCAGAAGCTTTTTCTATAGGGCCTAAATAGGCTATATTTTAAAGTATTAATCATCAATTTTCATTTGTGTAAAATTGAATCTTGCACTTATTTGTAATACAACACCAGCTAAGCATTTTTTTTTATTCTATTAAAAATATTGACAAAATTAGTAAAATGAATTAAATGAGGAAGAGCACTGTTATTGAATAAAAATATCAAATACCCAATAATTCTGTTACATAAAATACAATTTTGTACACTGATAACTATTATAAATTTTATTAGAAAAATATTTCAAAGGAATGAATGATATATCAATATTAAAATTGATTCTTGAAAGAACATTTTTAGATTTTTGGTATTTTTAATTAAGTAAAAGTATTTTTCTATACTTAAATTAGGCTTAATTTTATTTTTATATTTTTAGTTAAAAAAAAAAAAAAAAAAAAAATGCTTAACTATTGCTTAATAATACCCTCCTATCACATTCATCAAATTCCTTTTATAAGAATTTGCTGTGCAGCATGTAACACACTTTGCTGTATTTTAAAATACAGGGACTCATAATTGCCAGTATATTGTGTCCTGGTACAATACATGAATCCCTCCTCAGTGGAAAGTAAAAAGTTTGTATTTGAAGGCCTGTCAGGAATGAGAAAGTTCAATACAAAGTTATCAAAATCCTCACATTGCTCCTTGACAACCTTTGTATAGACATTCATTCATTACAATAAATTTAATTTCAAATGAATGTTTCTGAAGTCATATCTAGCAAAAGAATGGGATAAAATTAATTTGAAAAAAGAACAGAATAAAATTAATGATTCATGGAAGGTCACGTAAGAATATTTATTTGGTAACTAAAGATGTAAAGTTTGGACTAGCTATATATTGGTTATATCTATGACAAACATTTATAGTATGGAATTCCATACTATAAATGTTTGTCATAGATATAACCAATATATAGCTAGTCCAAACTTTACATCTTTAGTTACCAAATAAATATTCTTACGTGACCTTCCATGAATCATTAATTTTATTCTGTTCTTTTTTCAAATTAATTTTATCCCATTCTTTTGTTAGATATGACTTCAGAAACATTCATTTGAAATTAAATTTATTGTAATGAATGAATGTCTATACAAAGGTTTTATTTCAAGGAGTCATAGATTATTAATGTGCCTTCAATTTTGAAGGCATGTTGCGAGTTTTTATATATATATATATATATATATATATATATATATATATATATATATATATATATATATATATATATATATATATATATATATATATATATATATATATATATATCAAAAACCTAATTACAATTTAGGCCCATTGAACCATACTGTTTAGCTTAAATTCTATTTTATAATTATATTTTCTTATAATGATAATTTTGGCAAGACATTATACTGTATAGTTCAATTTAAATGTGATTTCTATCAATATTATTTAGGATAAGTTTGTTAAAAGTATTCATGATTTTTCATATTCTACTACAAATAATGCCACATTATTTTCTGTAATCTCTGTATTTGAAAGTATGTTTTAAAAGAACTTTTAGAAAGTAACTGAAATTAAGTTTTCTTTTTTTCTTTTTCTTTTTTAAAATATAAAAAAGGAAGAAAGAAAACAGTCAGTTCCATTAAAAAATTTATATATTTCATTTTCATATATGTTTATAATTGTTGTAAGAACAAATTTGTATAGACCAACTTTTTTTATAATGGGTAATGAAAAATTAAAATTAAATACACCAAAGTTCTTTTGTTTTGATATATTTCCATTCCAAATAATTAATAAAGTGAAATTAATATTTCAATAAAGCCTTAAAACAGCTTTGCAAAACATATTAATCATTCATAATTTTCAGGAACTTAAAAAGCTAACAGAAAGCCTGAAGACCCACCCAGATTTTGTCTGTACTGAAGGAGAAAAAGAATGTAATAGAAGGAAAAATAGATACAAAGATATTCTTCCATGTATGTATAAAATATATATATATATATATATATATATATATATATATATATATATATATATATATATATATATATATATATATATATATATATATATATATATATATATATATATATAATATATATATATATATGTAATCATTGTTATAGTTTCAAAATTAGTGCTCAATATTAGCCAAAAATTTCCAGTTAATATTTTTCCTCATGTGTGCCAATTTCTCATCAAATGTAAGTTTCTGCATAATCTGATAGGATTTTAAGCAAAAGAAGATATTTAATATTTTCCTTTTTACTTCAATTTATAAACTGTGCAGCATTATATTTCTTCTGCATTTTGCCAGATTATATAATACATAATCAGAATTGTTAATTTTCTGGTTGATAAATTCAGTGATAGAAATTCAGGCATTATTTACTATAAAACTTATCCACTGAATTTTTCAAATATATATTTTTTTTTTCATATCACACTTTAAAGTAACAATGAATTTTAAAATTTTATTAATAATAAATAGATACAAGGAGAATATTATACTGTATTTAAAAGTATTCAGGATATTGAAATAATCTTTGGGTTTATGTTACTAGATTTAATTTAGATCAAGAAATGTAATAGGTTAATGGTTAAAATATTTTAACAATTTTAATATAAATCAAAAGTTTATTATTTTCAAATACAGAAATGAACAGAAATAATTATAATGATAAAATTATTTTTATATAGAATTTCATTTTTATAAATTAAGATTTAGGATAATGTTATTTACTTTTTTTATTTATTTTTTTAAGACTGTAAATTTTTTACAATTGCAGTTATAAATTAGTCTTTACTCCATTTACAAAAAGCCTTTATTTCATTCTTCCAGATGATAAAACTAGGGTGGTTCTTCAGGCTTTTCCAGGGATTCCTGGAAGCGATTATATCAATGCTAACTACATCAGAGGAGCTTCAGGGTCAAGAGCATATATTGCTTCCCAAGGACCCCTTCCTAATACTGTTCCAGACTTCTGGAGAATGGTTGTGGAATGTGATGTACAAGTCATTATTATGGCATCAAATGAAACAGAAGGTGGAAAGGTATTTTTATTTACCGCAGTTTATCAATTTAAATTCTCTTCTACAAGTTTAAATCAACAGTGTCAGTCTATTATCTAGGATAATATTCAGGGATATTTTGCTTTCCTTACTTTCTCTTGCCTGTCACATTATTTGTAGAATAAGAATACATGATAAATATATATATAATAAAAATGATTTAGAAAACTGTTGTGTTAGGTACTAGATACGCCATTTTTGCCAAAACACTATTCATTAAAATACTGCATTTGTTACCCTTATATTTTGAAGCTAGTTACCTTTTAATATTTTGAAATGTGCTAGTGGTGATAGATGAATCAAATATACTGTCTGAAGTCGTCTATGTAGCTTTAAGAAATCTAAATAGGTATGCCAGATTTACTTGCTTATTTATTTATTTTTTTATATAGCACAAATGCGAATGTTATTGGGTTGAAAAGGAAGGAGAAGAGAAACAGTTTGGAAATGTCTTAGTTTCTTTTATTAAATCTCGACAAGTATGTCCAGATTTTTTGGTGAGAACTTTAAAAATCAAATTTTCAACAGAAAAAGATACAACAGGTTGGTTTTATTGTAGTTAATATTGAAATAAACTTTTGGTTTATGTTAGTAGATTTAATTTAGATCAAGAAATATAATAAGTTAATGGTTAAAATATTCTAACAATTTTAAATAATATTACTCAGAAGAAAGAACTATATGTCAGTTTCATTATATGCTATGGCCGGACCATGGTGTGCCTGATACTGTTAGACCTCTTCTTCACATGGTTCGACTTGTTAGAGACTGTCAAGCTTCAGAGACTTTACCAGTACTTGTTCATTGCTCTGCTGGTTGTGGACGAACTGGCACAATATGTGCCATTGACTATGTTTGGGGACTTCTTCGTACAGGAGTAAGATATATATATATATATATATATATATATATATATATATATATATATATATATATATATATATATATATATATATATATATATATATATATATATATATATATATATATATATATATATATATATATATATATACCGTATATTATTACAATGTTAAAATGAATAAGCATTATAAGTAATTGAAAATTTTTAATGGTTTAAGAATGACGTAATATTCATTATGATTGTTATTATGTTTTTTATCGCTTTTATTATCATTATTTTTCTCTTTATCATTTTTATTATAAGTACTTATTATTATTTAAGTCAGCAGAATCATTAAGGTTTTAGGGGATGTAGCCGGAGTAGGGACTGACCAGAGCTGGATTTTTGCCAGGGTTGCCTAAAATTTGTAAAGAGGTCAAAAGTACTGAAATTTTACGTTAAGAAAATTAGATATAAATTTAATTGAGGTTTACTTAATTATAAGAAAGAAGTAGAATAGCCAACATTCACTTAAATTAATGATTATATGCATTTTCTCAGAAAAAAATTCAGAAAATCTCAAACTTTGTATAATAAAAGTTTTAAAAAAAGTACAAAAATTTTTCAAATATTTTTTCTGATTCGCAATAGTATATTCAACAGGTTTACATAGGTAAGTCCCTAAGGTAAAGTTTGAAAAAATATATGATATAAAATCAATATAACCTGTATTTATACATATCATTGCTATTTTATTGTTATTTATCAAACTTGTATCATTTAGCTATATTTCAAAATTATTATTTTGTTTATACTTTCAGTCAATATGGCTAAAAGATCAGCTTCAGCAGTATGGGAGTACTTTACAATGTTTCAGAATAGGCTCGAAATAGCTAAATGTAACATCTGCAGTCAGGAAATTGGAAGAGACCTTCGGGTGCCACAAGTAAAAAATTTTCAAACATCTTTATGGGGGCATCTAAAATCAAAGTACTAAGATGAACATTCACTAGCAGAAAAGGAGGAGTCAAAAGAAACAGAAAAGAAAAAGATATTGAAAAAACGAAAAAAAAACTTAATTTTCTTTTTTGTTTGATTTAATCCACCATAAAATAAGTATAATTTGCGATTTTAACCCCAGCAGGCAAACCCCGGTTTTCTCTGATTTTTAGTTAGGGCCCTGGTCAGTCCATATATAGGGTTGCTCCCGTCTCTGACCTTTGTTAAGTAATTATCATATTTATTAATTTTATTTATTATAAAATTTTCCCTTTGAAAAATTTTAATTATGCAACGTGTTCAATAATCATGAATTTATTTTTGTTTAATCATTTCTCTCTCTCTCTCTCTCTCTCTCTCTCTCTCTCTCTCTCTCTCTCTCTCTCTCTCTCTCTCTCTCTCTCTCTCTCTCTCTCTCTCTCTCTCTCTCTCTCTCTCTCTCTCTCTCTCTCTCTCTCTCTCTCTCTCTCTCTCTCTCTCTCTCTCTCTCTCTCTCTCTCTCTCTCTCTCTCTCTCTCTCTCTCTCTCTCTCTCTCTCTCTCTCTCTCTCTCTCTCTCTCTCTCTCTCTCTCTCTCTCTCTCTCTCTCTCTCTCTCTCTCTCTCTCTCTCTCTCTCTCTCTCTCTCTCTCTCTCTCTCTCTCTCTCTCTCTCTCTCTCTCTCTCTCTCTCTCTCTCTCTCTCTCTCTCTCTCTCTCTCTCTCTCTCTCTCTCTCTCTCTCTCTCTCTCTGTCTCTCTCTCTCTCTCTCTCTCTCTCTCTCTCTCTCTCTCTCTAAGCTATTAAATTTAAAGTAACTTTACATCAATAAATTGACCTTTTTTTTCTGTTTAGAGTTGTTAAAATAATTTGATTTTGTAATTATATTTGAAAATAGTGGAATTGATAAAGAACATTCTTTTTCCTAAAACTATAAATTTTATAAAGTAGAGTTTATATGTGTAAAATTGATGGAGACAGAGTCCGTGCTGAATAATGAAAGGATGGAGCAGGATAATTTTGAAACGACAGAGCTGGAGTCTTAAATTTATTGCCAGACTCTGCAACCCTGTTATTAATTTATTTCAGAATAACTAATTTTTTCTGTTATAATTTTAGAAACTTAATTCAAATTTGTACCTTCTTGGACTTGTACGAGAAATGAGGGTTCAGAGGGTGGCAATGGTTCAAACAAAGGAACAGTATTGTCTTTTACATCAAGCTGTTAAGGAGTTATTCCGTGAGCGCCTTTCGCTGATCGATTCACATCCTTATGAAAATGTTGCTACTGATGGTAATCCTATTTCAGTACAAGGACATGATAGCAAAGAAAGTGACTATGAAGAATTATTTATGTCTCATGAAAAACAGGGTATTATTTATTTGTTTGTTTGCTTTATTTGTTTTACTTATTAAAAAAAAATTCTTATTATTTCTTTCCCCAAAAGTAGAATTTTTTTATTTGTATTATAAATTAAGTTTTGGTAACTTGTTAGAGAACTTTAAAAATTTGTTTGTTATACGTGATGAAAGAAAAAGTTTTAAAATTGGTAAATCTTTAGTTATTACATTATTAGAGTTAATGTATCTTAAGAATATTTTTCTATTATGTGAGGAAAACACACTTTCATATTTTGGCTATGAAAATTAACCATTCATATAGCAATTGATAAAATGTTGAGTATTTTGACCCAGTAATTTATTGAAAATATAGTGAGAATTATTGAATAAGAGATTCCTCTTGTGAAGTTCTATAAATTTAATCAAAACATTTAAAATTATCATCATCTTCAAAACTCTTCCCATGCATTTACATCGTTTCTTCCACTTTTCAAAACAGTTTTATATAGATTTTTCACACTTTTATAATTCATTTTTTATAATCTCCAAATTGTTAAATCTTTAATGGATCTTAGTTTTAAATTTGTGTTGAAGTCCAATCAAAAGTTATGTGAAAATCTTGAAATTAGTTGATTTAGACTGTTTTTATTTACTGTAAGGAAGTTTAGCTAGTTTGGAATTCTTATATAAATAAAATTCTATGCCTTAAAGGAAAGAAAAATAATAAATATATGTTGTAGACAGTCTGAAAAATAGTAAATGAATCACATGACCCCATGAAATCAAAAGGATGAAAAGGGTTTCTCTTGAAATCTGTAAAGGCAAATTACATAATAAATAGAAATTATAGTGGGTCGTACATTGCAGAATATAGGAAGATGTAATTTTTTTTTTTTTTTAGGAAAAATAAGACAAAAATGGAAAACCTGAAAAAGCTAGGTGTTCACAGTTGAGTGAAATAGGAAAATGCATTAATGTTCTACTTCATTGGAATTAATTTTTACTCATTATAGTTTAAGACATACTGTATTGCATTTTTGATATTGGCAAGTCCCAAACAAAAATGAAAAATTATTATTACTCTATTTACTATTATATATTCCCCTATTATCTGTTTTTGTCCATTCTATTATTTATTATATATTATATATTATATATATATATATATATATATATATATATATATATATATATATATATATATATATATATATATATATATATATATATATATATATATATATATATATAAACAATTTAGATCATAGCATGAAGCCTGCAGGTTCACGCTTGTCACATTCTGCAGGAATAAGTTTAGCTTCTCTTCGTAAAAATTCAAGTTGCCATTCACCTCAGAGATTGTCACTTGGCCGAGGTAATCATCTAGAGTATCATTAGTAATTTTAATTATAAATTTAATATATCGTGAGTGTACAGGCAAAATTAACCAAGTCGAAAAACCAAGTTTGTGTGAAATTACAATTTAAAGTTCGAAGTAGTACAAAAAATCAGGATCTTAGAACTTTTAAATTGAATTGTGATTTCACACAAACTTGGTCAATTTGTCAGTACACCCTAGATATATATATATATATATATATATATATATATATATATATATATATATATATATATATATATATATATATATATATATATATATATATATATATATATATATATATATATATATATATATATATATATATATATATATATAATCCATAGGAGGCTGCTTTCCTTTCCGCACGTCAGGATTCGAACCCATTGAAAACAGCGTCGCCATTAGACAATGTTCAGAAGGTTCTACTACCGAGCTACGCCACCTCTCCATAAAAAGAAGACAATAGAATGGTTTTCAAGCTCTTCTACGTCGAATCACTATAGCAATTCTGTACCTATTTGAATCCATAGGAGGGTGCTTGGAACCCCTACTGGGGTACTGAGTTGCTAACAGTAATTCGAAGGAGAAGAGTTTGCAAACCGTTCCACTTTTTCTGGAGAGGAGTCGTAGCTCGATGGTAGAGCCTTTTGTACATTGTCTAACGGCGACGCTGTTGTCAATGGATTCGAATCTTGGCGTGCGGAAATTTTTTCTCTTATATTGCTAATTTAGTCGCAACAGTTTTTGTGCCCATGTTGGCGTTACTTGACTTTGGTTGTTGCTCCTGCAACCCAGGAACACCCACAGAATGCCATTGTAGCCCCAGTAGGTGTTCCAAGCACCTTCCTTTGAATTCAAATAAGTACCGAGTTGCTACAGTGATTCGAAGCAGAAGAGCTTGAAAACCGTTCTACTCTGCCTTCTTTTTCTGGTGAGGCATCGTAGCTCAGTGGAAGAGCCTTCTGTACATTGTCTAACGACGATGCTGTTGTCAATGAGTTCAAATTCTGGCGCGTGGAAAATTTTTCTCCCATATATATATATATATATATATATATATATATATATATATATATATATATATATATATATATATATATATATAATATATATATATATATATATATATATATATATATATATAGTGGGAGGATGTAGAATCGTTTAAAGTGATGCAGACACCTCCCACTGGGCATGACACACGCGGTGTTAGGTTGGGTTAGGCCACTTCCATTTTGTTTCACTCCATTGCCTTTTGGTTCATTACTTTTCACGTTTCACTTTCTCAGAGGATATCTAATTTACCCTCAACCCATTTTGAAGTCCCTATGATCTCACTAACCTACCCTTCTCATGCACCCCACAAATTTACAAGGCTTGTACATTACCTTTTCAAAAACAAAAAAAAATTATGAAGCATAAAGCTTCTTTGGAGATACTTGAAAGGTGGCATCCAAATAATGACCCTTATCCACACCTCATCTCACCCCATTATTACTTGGGAGTTGGTGTTCTCAGATGATGGGAATGTTTCTGCCAAGACTTCACTGCTACACAGTCTTCTTTTTCATTAATTTCCTCAACATTCACATTCTTGTCTAATTTCTACCCTGTAGAACACCACCTCTCTTCTTTACTGAAACTTAACTGCTTGAGTGCTCTGACAGCAAATTTTACTCTTGTTACATCCTGCTGTCTCTATCCTTAATATTCCACAAGAGTCTGATGTTACGCATATGTGTGCAAGGTGTTTCCCAGGTTTTACTGGTAAAAACCTCAATGATAAAATTAGAGGAACTTTTACTTTTAAAATTTGGGTACCATTATTACACTGGTGGTATTTAGTTTACTGCGAGTCTGCTACATTGAATTAGATAATGTATATTAGCTGATTAAGCAATAGAATTCTAATATATCAAGCTAATATTATATTTAGGTGATTAAACAATAAAATTGAGACTTGACAAGTTAGACTTTCGCACAGTACTACTACATGCCACCTCAGTCTGCTTGTATAGAGTACGCTTCACTCATCTTGAGTTTTTCATATCAACTCTTTCGCTCTCACTAATTCTCCAGTCTCTACCCGTTGAATTGTTGCATTAACCTCTCTATGCTATCGTAGTTACAACGGACACTTCTTCTGAACTCTCCCGTCTCTCACCTCTTCCATTGAGAAGGGTTTGTGTGACACGCCTTTTTACACAATCATCCTTTCTATGTTCAATTCTTTGACCCCAGACTTAATCGTTATGCTCAAACTTAACATATACTCTACTGGTAAAGTCTGGAGCCCATTCCTTTTATCTGTTTCCAAACTTCATTTAATTTGCACACCCTTAAACGCTGTGCATTTTGACATGTCAGTCTTTAACTTGACCAGGATTCTGATATTTCTCCAACTCTGGTCAAAATTCAAAAGCCTCTAGCCTTTGCCCACCAGATTATATATATATATATATTTATATTATATATATAAATATAATATTAATATATTATATATTTATATATAATATATTATATATTATGTATATAATATACTATTTCCTTTTATTTTTCCAGAGGTGAGGTCACAATGCGAAGAGACGCTGTGGAAGAAGATGACTTTTTCAAAAACAAAAAAGGAGTTTACGCTAAGTCCTTTCCTTTTATGATTTACTAACCTATTTATTTCTTTATTTTTAGATTATTGTATTGATTTTTGAAAGTAATATTTAATTTTCCACAACAATAATAAACACTTCATCATAGTAATTATAAACATTTGCAAGACTTAACGAGGATTGAAGCTCATTATCACAAGCCAATCCGTAAGTCCCTTAGTGTGTTTTTACTTTCTGTTTTTTCTAATATAAGAAATATGTAAATTGAAATTGTTTTATAATTTCAGTTCCTACTTGGGAATTAGTCATTCTTCCTACTTGGGAACTAGCCCATTTTTCCAACCTAGGATTTAATTCCGGAATCATCATACGGATAGAACACTCTTGTATGTTACCCAATCTGCAAGAATTTTGGTTATAGCGTTCCCCAATAGAATCATTGCCCTTCCTTTTTCGCTGCATAGTTTGTTCCATTCAATTGAAAAATCTTTCTTGATTCCATTCAACTATTTTCATTACTTCTGTACATATTCTGTACCTCAATAAAGTTATAAGGTTTTCGTTCAGTTTCCTTACCCCTTCTTATTGCCATATTCTCGCTGTATTTCGTTCCTTCATCGTGATCCTCCCTATAGCAATCGATACGCTCCTGAGAAACTTCGGTCGCTCAAGAAGGATTGCGCCATCAAAATTTCATCCATCCTTGTTAATCCAGTCGTCCGTAGAAAAGGATAAGTGGACGACACACATCAATAAATCAACCTACCTTTAATTGACGGATACTTCACTAGAAGATCATTCCATTATAGTGAGTATCATATTCAATCATCATTTATAATTATTTTTCTCTGTATGAGTCGGGCCTGAAGGACTCGACAAAAAAAAAAAAATATAAATGATGATTGAATATGATACTCACTATAATGGAATGATCTTCTAGTGAAGTATCCGTCAATTAAAGGTAGGTTGATTTATTGATGTGTGTCGTCCACTTATCCTTTTCTACGGACGACTGGATTAACAAGGATGGATGAAATGTTGATGGCGCAATCCTTCTTGAGCGACCGAAGTTTCTCAGGAGCGTAGCGATTGCTATAGGGAGGATCACGATGAAGGAACGAAATACAGCGAGAATATGGCAATAAGAAGGGGTAAGGAAACTGAACGAAAACCTTATAACTTTATTGAGGTACAGAATATGTACAGAAGTAATGAAAATAGTTGAATGGAATCAAGAAAGATTTTTCAATTGAATGGAACAAACTATGCAGCGAAAAAGGAAGGGCAATGATTCTATTGGGGAACGCTATAACCAAAATTCTTGCAGATTAGGTAACATACAAGAGTGTTCTATCCGTATGATGATTTCGGAGATATTTAGGTTTTTGTTTCCAAGTTGGAAAGATGGGCTAGTTCCCAAGTAGGAAGAATGACTAATTCCCAAGTAGGAACTGAAATTATAAAACAATTTCAATTTACATATTTCTTATATTAGAAAAAACAGAAAGTAAAAACACACTAAGGGACTTACGGATTGGCTTGTGATAATGAGCTTCAATCCTCGTTAAGTCTTGCAAATGTTTATAATTACAATGATGAAGTGTTTATTATTGTTGTGGAAAATTAAATATTACTTTCAAAATCAATACAATAATCTAAAAATAAAGAAATAAATAGGTTAGTAAATCATAAAAGGAAAGACTTAGCGTAAACTCCTTGTTTGTTTTTACAGCTTCTTCACATTGTCACAAAATAAAAAAAATATGATATATATTATATATATTATATATATATATATATAATATATATATATATATATATATATATATATATATATATATATATATATATATTGCTAATGTTACCAAAAGGAGTTTGTTTTTCCCTAATGTCTTTTTATTTTTTTTTATTAAGATTCCTTAAGAAGAAGTGCTTCTGCAAGCAGTCTTGATTTTCATAAGGCCCAAAGCAAAGACCATATATCCTACCAGCCATCAACTTCTGCATCCTTTGATGCTTCCCTTAGGCAAGTAGAATCGCACTCAAATTTATCTTTAAGAAATGATGTTGGTGAAGAGGATCCGTGTACTGCGTTTTCTAAAATAGAAAAGGAAATAGAAAATATTTCACAAAGGGAATATAAGTCAAAATTTAAACCCCAATCTGTATCTGTTTATACACAGAAAAAATCAAAGTCAGGTGCTTCCACTTCTACATCTTTCATGCTAGGTTCACAAGAACTTTCATTACATAGGGAGAATATTCCCGTTTCTTTGAATCCTCCTGTCCCTGTTCCTCGAAGTCAAACTCCTTCTCCCATTCTCTCAAATAGAAAAGAACTAGCATTGCTTGCAGAAGATTCGAGAGTAGAACGGAAAAAAAACTCTGAAATTGTTCGTAGACCAAGTATTCAGAAGTTGAAAGAACTCTTTGAAAGACCCCATAATGTAATTGAGTGCCCAAATGGTATGCGACTTTCACGAAGTGCTAGTAGTGTTACCCCTAGACCCAATCTGAGTCTTCATAATGATGATACATCATCCCTTAAATCTAAAAAGAAAACTATTATGGGCTCTGATCAGTCTCTGTCACAACTCTGTAGATCTAAAGAAGATTCCATACAGTATCAAATATGTCCTCCTCCTCCTTTCAACACATATAAATCAGAAAGAGATTCAGCATCATCTCTGATGTCAGAAAAGCCACAGCCAATTCAGAACTTAAGTTTTCTTGGTGTGAAGAGGAAGGTATCACAAGTTGCTGGTGATCATTCAAAGGAAGAAAAAAGTAAATTTATGCAAACATATCAGGATGAAAGACCTGCTTTGCCCATTAAAAAAAGTAAGTCTTTCCGATGGGCTCGTTCTCCTGTGGGCCAGAGCAATTCCCCTGTAACAAAGAATTCTGAATTTTTGAAGGAAAGAAGGAGAGAGAATTACTTTAGCCTTGATCGAGGAAAGGAAAATAGCTCATTGCGTGAAGCTCAGTTTGAAAATACTATAAAGAAAATAGGGCGAGATATTTTTCCTCCTTACCAGGATGGTTCAAAGCTGTCAGTTTATGAGGCTTCTGGTACAAAAGCGGAGCAGCTGACATGTGTTGATCATTTTGATAAAGCTGGTTGCGTAAATACTAAGCCTCAAATTCCTCCTAAAAAGTCAAAGAAAGGGAAATTATTGCAAGTGCAAATTCCATTGTCTCAATCTACCATACACATTACAGAAAGTGATTCTTCATTAAATCCCAAAGAACTTGAAACTCCTCTTTCTGCCCCTCCAAACTCAACTAAATCTTTTGAAAACAAAGAATTTTGGGACAATTTACAGTTTCCTTGCTTAGACAAACTACATGATGATTTATTATCTGAAAATCCGTTACTGCCAGCTCAAATCATTCCAGAAAATTCTAAAAATTCTTTCAGAAGCACTGAAAACATTGTCTCAAAAGTAAGTAAAGATTATGTTAACGCAAAAGTTCTTTCAACATATGCTGGTGATGATGAAGCTCCAAAAGTATCATACGTACCTTTACCATCAAAAAGAGAATCCAAAGAAAAAAATAATCATGACTATGTTAACTGCAGTGTGTTTTCAAATTCAAATGCAAAATTCTCTAAAGCCAAACATAATACAGAAACAAATAATCCTCTATATGTCGACAGTATCCTTCCTAATGACCAAGAAAGTAAGAAAAATTCACGACCTTCATCTGATTACGAGCCTGTAGATTTTGGTGAAACTATATCAAGTGTGGATGAGGTTTTTGAAACACTTAATTATGGGTTAATAGAAAAAAATAATGAAAAGTCAAAAAAAGAGCTTTCCCAGCCCCGTAAAAATTACTATAAAAATAAAAAACTTGATTCATTGGCAATACAAGTATACCAAGATTGCCAAGCTTACTTATTACATGGGAATAGCCAGTCTGTTCTGCCATCACTAGTGCCACAAACTCCAAGTAAAGAAGGAATAAAATCAGACTCTAAAAGCTCCAACCTTCGTAAAGAATATCCAGTTCCTTGTCTAGAAGAAGTAAAAAATAAAGTTTCTGTACCTCCTCAAGGTTTAAGGAATCGTGAAAGAAGGAACAGCTACAGACAAGCTGTTAATACAGTGTCACAAATTAAAAGTACAGATAAACAGTGCGCTCCAAAAAAGACTCATAAATATGAGAAAATATGGTTTGATACAATGAAGGAAGAACTTGATGAAAATGGATCAGCAAAAATAGATGTTGGAAATCTGGGGTCTGAATACACTTCAAATTTTAATTATCACATGAATATTAGTGCTAAAGAGACACTCTTCAAAGATAAATTGGAAGAATTACAAGGCTATGTTTCAAATGTAGAGAATAAAAAATTGCCCGACCTCTCTGAAGAAGAATTATCTTCCAAGGATTCTGGTAGCACATCAAGCCTTCTCTCTAGATCAGCTCAGTCTTCAAGATCTAGTGAACGAGTTGAACCAATATATGCCAATGCTCTGCCAGGTTACCGATCTTCTACGTCATCATCAGAAATCACTAGTAAATTGCCATACTATGCAGTTGGTACAACTGCTTCCCCATATGGTTCTCCTTATGGTACTCTTGCTACCACAACATCTTACCCCTATAAGCAAAAAGTTGGGTTTTCACATCAGAATGCTTCTTCAGGTGATGGTGTTCAGTCATATTGCCGTCCTTCAAATGCAGCCACTCTTCCAGCAAGAACCACCACCATAGCCTCTTACCAAAACATACCTCCACCTCGGGGTTTTGGTAGTCCTCATGCACATGAAGATGCTGCTCATTCTTCTTTTGAGCAACAAAAAGAATCTGGGTATTGCTTTCCACCAATAACAAAGGAACAGATTGCAGGTTCTGATTCTGTGAGTAAGGAGTCAGAAAGAAATAAAAAGCCAAAACATTCTATTTCAAAGGTTTCTCCACTTCATGAGCAAAATCAGCCTGATAAAGGTGAGAATTATTATTATTATTATTTTTTTATTATTATTATTATTAAAAATAAAAAAAATTCAGAGATAAGGAATCTACATGAAATTATTTTAAAAATTTCAAGGTACCAATGTTGAGTAACCAAGGTCAAAATTAGGGTTTGGAATTAACAATATGAGAACGACTGGATGTAAAATTTTATTTTAAAAATTAAACTTTGTAGTAGGCAGATAATTTAAGCAAAGATATTAGGACCTAAAATATAATGTCCCAGAAGAGAAAGTACTTGAAAAAAAGTAAAGTAAGACATGTTTACTGGAATTTATGTGCAATATTACTCTTTGGCATTTTAACTTGTAAAAATCTTTAAAGCACAAAAATCTATTGAGAGATATCTGGTTTGAATTAAATTATCTCATGTGCCTTTAGTAACTTAAAAGATTTGCATCAAATTAAAAGGTTTAATGGATGTCTGAAACTGCATTAATCTTGGTTTCCTTATTATTAAAATTTTGGCTACTAATATTAATTCCTTAATAAAGTTGGTTTTTGAAGTTGCATCATTTGCATAATTCTTAATTAGATTTTGTTCGAAGGTGTAAAGTCAGATTTTCATAAAAGAAATGTTTAATGTAGTTTCAGAATATTAAACCAAGGAGAGATACATTATGTAGTGAGAACTTTTAACTTCGCATAATAAATTTGTTTGATGAGGTTTCATTAGGACAACAATTTTTTCAACTAGTGAGCATATGTATGTGTTTAACTTTTGATGACTGCATTATAATTACTTTGATTTATTACCTTTTAATAAGGTTACCTAAATTATAAAGATTTTACATAATGTGTAGAAACCCATAATATATATATATATATATATATATATATATATATATATATATATATATATATATATATATATATATATATATATATATATATATATATATATATATATATATATATATATATATATATATATATATATATATATATATATATATATATATATATATATATATATATATATATATATATATATATATATATATAAAATTTGAATAAAATATTTGATCAAAGTTTGGAAGCTCTAAAGAGAATGTTCTTACAATAGGAAGGAGAACAATTTAAATAATAGTTGAATATTGAGAGTACAGAATAGATGAGTTGTAGGCATAAAAATTTAAACTATGATGTGAAATTAGTAATCAGTTATTAAATTCTAAAAGAGAGCGGAAAAAAAAAAAAAAAAAAATAGAAGTTTTTTTTGGTAGTGAACATTGAACAGGTAAATAGGAATATTGAAATTATATATCCATACATTGTGTATTTAAATTATATCAATAAAAATAAAGTAAGAAAGGAGAATGTGTAATATTGAATGCATAAATTTTGATGTTACTATGTAATAGATGCATAACATTAATTACTTTATCTTGAATGTTTAATGACCTAAGCAGATGTAACATTTTTTTTAGATTGAGGTACAATATGATTAATTGGTATATTTTATTTCATCACTTCTATATTCTTATAGTAATGACTATTACTTTAGTCAGAAGTCTTTTCATTATAAAACAGTTTTAAAACTCCCTGCCTTGCATCCTACTGCACTTCAGTTGAGTTTAGAAACGGAATTGGTGAATAAAGGTGAATCAGAAATTCCTACAGCCCCTCCAAGAGTAAAAAGAAATTCTGGTCTTGTTAATGACACCATCCTATGTGGTTCAGAAATCAGCCTTCTTAATTCGCATTTACTGACATATTGTGAGGATATTGTTTTGTATGAGTGCTGTGTTGGTGTGCTTATCTTGAATTCATAAATTAAACTTTAGTGGTTTAGAAAATAACATTCATGTAAACTTATCATTTTATAAAAAAAAAAAAATAGCTTTTTTAAATCGCACGAGCATAGTAACACCATTACTTCAATATTGTGATAATTTTTGTTGTAAATTGAAACTGATTTAAAATTTTTTTTTTTTTTTAAATACATTTTCTGGAGCAGGTCTTGTCCATTATCGAGGACCAAAAACATGAATTATTTAAAAATAACGCAGTTTTTATTTGTATTTTCTTTTAATTATTTTTCTTCAAATTTTCCCCACCCTCCTTCCTGTGGATTGAAGATTCGAGCATGTTTTCTTAAACACAATTTTGTAAATGTTGCAGTGCTTTATATTAGGTTAATGAAAAGCAACCTTTGAGTTTTTTAAATTTTTCGTAGGTGAAAGTGATCAGAGAAAGGAGGAAAAGCCTACCAAGTCTTCTCAGTTGCAGGTAATTTTTAAAAATATTTTATTATTATTATTATTATTATTATTATTATTATTATTATTATTATTATTATTATTATTTATTATTTATTTATTAGGATACATAAGCAAGGAGAATGGGATACTTGCATTTTTGTAAGTCTTAATTATGACTCAAAATTTGAAGTTTTTACACTTTTCATTCAATATTTTTATTGCATAATTTGAGTGATCATCCTTTTGACTTCAAAATCCCACTTTGAATATTTTTTTCTTGGTTTCCACGTAACATTTTTTTATTCTTTAATGGTTAAAGAATACTTTGATTTTTCTTCTTATTGCATGGTGTTCAATCACTTATGTAAGTTCATCTGAAAACTAGTTTGTTTGCTATTTTGTATCAAAATTTATTTTTCTTTTTTCAGTTACTGCAAAATTATTTGGCACCCATTTATAATAATAATAATAAGAATTGAAATAAAAAAATATTTTCCTCTGTTAATAATATTTCACCATCTGTGCTAATCTATTTTCTTGAAATTTAAAAAATAAATAAATATTTTGAATTTCCCTTTTGGGAACTTACAATTTATTACAAAAAGAGTAGTTTAATAAAAGGAGTAGAGGATACATAGAGGCTGTAGTATTAGCAGTAGTGTGGTTACTACTTGGTGGGTTTTTAAAGTGATAAAATAGATAATGAAGTAAAGCGGGGGTAACAAAAGCAATTGAAAATAGAATTAAGCTTAATTAAAATAATTGGATTTTAACAAAGATGATGTGAGATGCTACCGTTTCTGGTAGTAAGAGGCTACAAACCCCACAAGAAACCCACCATGGTTGGTAAAACAAATCATTAAAATTAAAGTGCCGAAATGCCTTGAAACACAGCTTTTTAAAAGTATGTAAGTTAAATGAATATATTCCACACTTTACTAGTAGAGTACATGAAGCATAGCTCTTCAGTCTTGTATCATAATTAAACAGTGAAGAGGTGAGAATGTGTGAAGAGTCTTTACATGAGCCCTCCTCAAAGAAGGAAGTGTGCAGTTAAAGTGTTCAGAAGAGAAGGACCCATTGTATGGCAGTAATTAATTTGACAGATAGCAAATATTGGAGAGACGCAGAGAGAAAAATTGTTGACGAAACTAAAAAATCCTACACTCCACCCTTTGTATATAGGTGTAGAATTACTCCAAATGGGGTGTAGCATCTTCCGTAAAGGAACAGACAAAATACGCACCTATAGAGAACGATCAACTGGAGTGATGTGAAGTAGTTCTGAAGACATCTTAGAACCAAAATTCTTAGAAGAATGGTTAGTAAGATACAGATGCTTTCAAGAAAAAAAAAGCCTTCAAGAATATTAAAGACAGAGGAAGGTTTGAGTTGTGTTATATATATATATATATATATATATATATATATATATATATATATATATATATATATATATATATATATATATATATATATATATATATATATATATATATATATATATATATATATATATATATATATATATATATATATATATATATATTCTATGGGAAAAATTGTCAAGCAGATAAATAAAGGAATTTGTTTTTGAGGTATATACCGATTTATTAAACAACCATTGACCATATAGGAATTTGAGGAAGATGAGAGGTCAGTTGCTTCAAGACAATCTCCCTTCAATCTGTCTTCTGTTATATACTGCATTTCTTCTTTGTAATTGATAGTAATGTAAGGTAAAGTGAACATAAAAACTTTAAAAGTAGATATAAGGTTAAATAACAGATAGAGTCTCAATAATAAAAAAAATGTTGAGGGGGCCATTATTTTATTAATAAATTCACAAGATATACTCTATTCATTTAAAACAGTTGCTATAGAACAACAACCGAAATGGAAATCAGAGAAGAAGTTTGAAAATTAAAAAGTTTTGTATCATACTCTGACAAATAATTTAGTTATTTCCAGTTCCAGAGCTAAAGATTAAAGAAATGCTGAGGCTCAAGGGATTAGAGAGAGAGAAAGAAAGGGAGAAAAAAAATCACTAGTTAAGTATGCCTTACCAAAGCTATATTGTTGATCATATATATATATATATATATATATATATATATATATATATATATATATATATATATATATATATATATATATATATATATATATATATATATATATATATATATATATATTATATATATATATATATATATATATATATATATTATTATATATATAATATATATATTATTATATATATTTTATATATATATATATATATATATATATATATATATATATATATATATATATATATATATATATATATATATATATATATATATATATATATATATATATATATATATATATATATATATATATATATATATATATATATATATAATTATAATTAAACAAGTCAGTTACTGTTTTACCTCACCTCATTTTCTTTCCACATTCCAATCTTTATTGCAAGAGGACTTAAGAATTTTAAAATACTTATTTTCAGCAGATAAGTATTTTATTAAACACCATTTTGCATTTTGTGTAGTTTCTGTTTCATTTATTTTTTCCCTATATGCACAAATTTAAAATTTAACACTTTCTAGTCTTATTATGTACTTAATTTTTGTTTTATTAAAGCATAGCCATAATAGCGAGTACCATTTGGTTATATTATTCAAAGCACTGCATACTAGCATAGAAAAGTACTATGTATGCATTCAAAATATTTTTTTTAGAAAGGTTCCTATTCATTTTATATTGTTTAGATTTTTATGCACAGTATTAAAATGTTCGATCTGTTGAAAATAATTAGGATTTATAGTATTTTTTTTTCTATTAAGTGTTTCTAATTTCTGTACTCTTTCAGAAAACATCTGGTAATCCATCAGCATCATATGAAGAAAGTGATGCTTTATGTGATTTAAGCTTGAAAGACTATTCTGGGAATCCACCCATATATTACCATATCCCATCTAATTTAAAGTCTTTTTCTCCATCAATTGATGCTGCAGGAATAAAAAAATCTAAAAAAGAGAAATCTCAAATGTCTTCAACACCAGAGCCTTCGACGGACAATGAAGATGATTTGGCTGCTTACAAAACTTCTTCAAACTCTTCAAATTTGCTTCTACGGAAGTTAAAAGGTTCAAAAATGGTACCGAGCGATGCAACCACTTGTGACAATGCAAACAGAGAATTAAAAGAAAGAAGTCGAAGAGGCCCTTTATCACCACCTGGTTCTCCACACTCCTTTTCAAAAGCCTTTGGTAAACTCAAAATGGGGTCAAAATCAGTGGCGGCCAATTTCAAATCTTACTTATCATCAACAAAAAGCAGTGCTGATAATTATTACGATGGGAGTGAAGGATCCCAGCGGAGTCATTATCCTTTGCAGAAGAGTGTCAGTTCTGGACCCTCAGTTAATGTGTTCATTCAGGAAGTAGGAGATGCTAGTAAGTGCTTATGCAAGATGTTTTTGGAACACAACGTAGTTTACTTCGATTTACTGTCTATCTATTAAATTATTATTTTAGTTAATAGCAAATTTGAACTGCATTAACATTCTTCTCGTTATAACCTACATAGTTTTTAATTAAGATTAAGTTGTTGATATAAAGCAGTTAAGCATTTACTGTTATTATTATTATTATTATTATTATTATTATATATAATAATAATAATAATACTACTGTACTGTATCCAGTTAGATGTTGGCAACCATGAAACTCTACTTTTTTTTTCTTTTGACAGTAGTCTACTTTTACTGTACCTTTTACTGAAAAATTTTACCCAACCCCTTCATGGTACTATTTCCATTGAATTATTCATTATTTTGAGAGTTGGCCCATTTTTACTTCCTTCTTTTCAAAACCACTTTATTAGTTTTCCTCAGATTCACATTTTACTTATATTGTCTGTCTTGCTTAAAGTCTGGCCCTCATCAGTGTTGACCACACATCATATTAGTAATCATTTCCCTCTTTTTTCATGTTTGTTATTATATTATCTTATTGAATGCATTCTTCTTGGCTTTATCAGTCCTTCACTTTATTAATTTTATCATCTTCTCTTCATAGTGAAATTTGTTAACCTGTCTCATCGAACTTCCCTCTATCCTAATGTTAGTAGCTATAAAGCTCTTGTCTCTCGCCTCAGTTTTGTTTTATCTTATTTTCTAACCTTTTATCGCATTTGCTTTGGAAAATAAAGTTAATGCAAATAAGATAAAACTCTAAAGTTTCCCTTTAAAATTTGTCGCAGGTGCAATATAATCAGCTTATATGATGTCATAAATGTTCACGCACTTTTTTTTTTTTTATTCCCTTCAAGTTTCTAAAATGGCTCATAATAATTATACTATGAGGTTTGAAAAAACTTGTTTTATGCCATTACTATTTATTATTAATCCTCAATTTTAACTAATGTGTTCTGTATTTAATAGATATACAGATTCTCAAAAAAAACTTTTTTTTTTTTTTTTTTTACTTTTTCATTTCAAGTTTTTCTTATTTTACTTTTTAACATTTTTTTTGTTTATTCGTCATTATTTTAATTTTATTTTATCCTATTCGTATATATATATATATATATATATATATATATATATATATATATATATATATATATATATATATATATATATATATATATATATATATATATATATATATATATATATATATATATATATATATATATATATAATATATGTTAATTAATTTTAATACTTACTAAGACTAAAATCGAGATTTTGCCACACCAGAAAAGTAACTAAAGATTTGAATTATTTGTAATCAGAATTTCATCATTAAGTGGAAATAAAAATAGAAATAATTTGATAATTTAAGGAAAGATGTAGATTTGTTATTATTATTATTATTATTTTACTCTCATATCTTACATTCAAGAAGCAAAGATGACTTATTGAGGTATAGTTTAATATGGGAACGAATAACTATATGATCTATCATAAGAAGAATATTCATTGATCACTGAGAAATAGTTCTAAAGGAAGCTCCTCTTTGTCTATCAATACTAATTTCTATTTGCTGACTAGTCTATATACGCGTTATTAAAACTGGCACACTTGAATAATTTAATGAGGATCTGAGAAAAATTGGGAATGCTTCATTTTGCCTGAAGAAAGTTGGAATTGAATGGTAGTTATGATTTACTAGAACACACTTGCATTCAGAGTACATAGCTTCAAGAATTTTAGGAATTTTTCTGTCGAGTCGTTAACAGTTCTTCCTGTGTAAAGAAGTTTAAGGTATACATTTTGTTTTGAGCAGTAGTAAATAGTGAAATGGATCTTTAAGATTTTGATGAGAAATTCTTTACTATTTTTTTTCAATTTGAAATTCTGGAAATAAAGTAAAATGGAACTATCTTTGCTTGAAAGAAACGCAAACTTCAAATGTTCTCTAGATACAATATCAAAGACTTAAAAGTTTTAACTTAAAATATTATTTTGCAACAAACTGTTTTAGCAATATTCCTTTAAGCTTAAGCTTTCAGCTTTCTACATATTATTGTGTGAAAGTAGACGTGAGAAAAGGAGTTCATAAACATATTGTAGCAGTACAGACACATCTTTAGAGGAGTAATACTTTGAATCATTCGATTTCAAATTTCAAAAGGGAAAGTTGTTTCATGCTTCTAATTGAGACGTGACTTCTTGTGTGTATATCATAGATTTGATGCAGAGTTTGTTATTGCTTTCCACACTCACCATTTTTGCTTTTAGTGTGTAAAGATTCTAAATTTTCTGTTCCCATCCCGGCCACATGAGTTGAAACAGTCTTTTCTTTCCTCATTATGGGTAGATGATAAAAGATTTTTAATAGTTTTATTACATTTTTACATAATTGATCGAGTTTTAGAGTTAAGAATATTCTTCAACTTTAACATTCAGTTACATGATATTTACTCTTCCTGACCTTCCACTGTCATTAGGTTTACCTTTTCAAGATACCGAGCTAACATTCGTGTCTCGTTTTTTTTCACCCTGATATTTATAATGGATAGAAATAATGTATTCTGTAATAGTGATAATATATAAATTTATGTGAGTAAAAAATTAAAAATTTAACGATTGTTTTATTAGGAAATTTTTTATCTTACATTTTATTTGCAGGCCTTTCGTCACTTGCACCAAAGACTTCAAACAACCGGGAGATACCTCATAACTTCCGTTGTTATGACCACACTTCTTCAGCCAATGAAGCCAAAGCCACTCGAGCCAGACAGCAGTATTTGTGACCCGAGTTTTCCCTCACAACGACCCAGAACAATAGCGTTTGATATTTTAATGTTGTGTTGTGAATTTATTTTCGTGGACAGTTGTCAGAACTTAATTTGATAAAATGCTTTTTTAAAATATGAAGATAATAAAAAATATTTTTACGAATTCTTAAAATAGAATATAGTTGTTTTCTATGCTTTTTTATTATGTATAAAGCTGTGATATATATATATATATATATATATATATATATATATATATATATATATATATATATATATATATATATATATATATATATATATATATATATATATATATATATATATATATATATATATATATATATATATATATATATATATATATATATATATATATATATATATATATATATATATATATATATATATATATTATATTATAATAAATATATATAATATATATATATATATATATATATATATATATATATATATATATATATATATATATATATATATATATATATATATATATATATATATATATATATATATATATATATATATATATATATATATAATATTATATATATATATATATATATTATTTATTTTTTATTATTTTTTTTTTTTTTTTTTTTTTGAATTTTTATTTTTTTTTTTTTTTTATAAATAATAATAATATTAAGAAGTTTTTTTTTTTTTTTGATAGTTTTGGTCTGTAATTTGTGTGTGCCTTTTTTTTATATTATAAATAATTTTAAAATAATTAATAAAAAAAAAAAAAAAGATTTTCAAACGCATTCGAAGCCATTTGCTAGGTTGAAAGATTTCTACGTTAAGACATGCGAAGTAGTAGTTAGTGTTGTTGTTTGTGACTTTTCATTTCTTTATTGTAGGATGTATTTTTTTTTTTTTTTTTTTTGCACCTGTTTGGAATAAAGGTAATAATACCTCGAAATGAAAAAATGGCTAAAGTACAATACAATTGAAAATCCTTCTTTGTGATAGTGTTCTTTTTGTTGTTTACTGTATATGGCTTGTAAATATATATATATATATATATATATATATATATATATATATATATATATATATATATATATATATATATATATATATATATATATATATATATATATATATATATATATATATATATATATATATATATATATATATATATATATAATTTGTTTGTATAATGTGTGACATTTTGTATAGTAATGTTAGATGGCATATATGTAACTTAACTTTTGTTTTTTTTTTCAATGGGTGTGTCGTGCAAAGCTGCTTCCAGTGTATTTGTTTTTGTTTTTTCCTTCCTCCAACTCTCTCGTACTTATTTGGACAGCATGCCCTATGTTAGTTAGATAATGTATTTGTTATTTCTGTTGCCTCATTTACAGTTTTAAAACTGTATTATCATCATTTAACGAATTTGACCTTGTAAGATAATGTTTTTCAGCAAATTTTAGAAAATCTGCAATGCCAATATTGGAAATTTAAATATATATATATATATATATATATAATAATATATATATAATATATATATATATAATATATATATATATATATATATATATATATATATATATATATATATATATATATGTGGGTGTGGGTGTGGGTGTGGGTGTGGGTGTGCAAGTGAAGACCTCTGTTCAAGCTATCAAATATTATATATATATATATATATATATATATATATATATATATATATATATATATATATATATATATATATATATATATATATATATATATATATATATATATATATATATATATATATATATATATATATATATATATATATATATATATATATATATATATATATATATATATATATATATATATATATATATATATTATGTGTGTGTGTGTGTATGTTTTTTTTTTTATTTTTTTTTTTTTTTATTTTTTTATTTTTTTTTTTTTCATTTATTTTTATTTTTTTATTTTGAAAGGAAAAAACGTTGACTTGTTAACTGATTTTAATTTTTATCGGGCTCTCTATTTCAAAGAAATTTGTACAAATTATTATTATGACTGGGTGGGTGGGGGATGAGACTAGGGATAAGAGCCACTTATTCAAAATTTTCATGAACCTTATATTTATAGAAAACTTTCCTGTATATGAAGTTATGGTCTTCTAGGAGAAAAATATCTCTTAGACCTTTATGAACAAATTAATTTTGCATATGAACAAAAACAAAACAAAAAAAAAAAAACATTTTACATCCGATATTATTATTATTTAGTAGTAGTACTATTCTGTAAAAACAAAAAAAATTTTAAATACTCTGAAGATGTATATTTATATACTCGAACGAAGAATGCTTAATGAGAAATGAAGTTTTTAAACTATTAGGTCTTTTCCAGTCTGTCTTTTGGAATTTTGCCTCTAAGAGTAGCTTGGGATAATTATTCTGGTTTCCTTTCTGAATGATTTTAGCAAAATATTACTGTTCATCTAATATTTTATGGCAATTTTTGTCTAAATTCTACTATAGCATTTATTTCCTTCATGATATAGTTTCATCATTACCTTTACTATATTGATCACCTTAGAATTAACAATGTCAGAATATCCCTTATAGTTCTTGTTTCTGTACCATTTATATATTCAAATTAATTAATTCCTTTAATCACCTGTTTTAGAATACGGTACAATATCATAAAATGGTTTCATTTGCCTCCTTTTCTTAATAGAAATTTGCTTGTATAAGAAAGTTGTAGTTACCACTAAGCCAAATTAAAACAGGAAAGCAAAATCCCGTCTTTTTATTATTGAAAGCTTTCTACTCTCAAATGTAATTCGTCTTTGACAAATTTCATATTTTATTCTTTTTTTTTTATTTTTAATTATTAACTCAGTAAATTAATTATTATTGGTAGCTGCAGTTCCCTCTGTAAGCCTATCATCATTGTTTAACTTGCTTCTTCGCCTCAGCATTTTCAACTTCCTTAATGACCAATATTCATTACCAAAATATTCATCAATAACATATTCAGTTTTATGTAACTTCTCCTGAGGATATCATAAAAAGTATAGGATAAAGGCTCATGTAAATTCGCCATTTTTCAGATTTAGTGACCACCCCAACAGTTAGGTTTTATTGGCAGAACAACAAAAAATATAAATAAAGCAGGGTATTTAAGGACTCTGTAAGGAATCTAATGTAGTTAATGATTTTTTTTGTAAAGTTTAACTTCTAGAAGTCCAAAAATGAAGAAAAAGGTTGCTTGATCCTTTAAATATTACTTTTCTCGGTTTTTCTCCTTCTGCATAGTTTTTCGACATATTGATGTGACCATGACCATCGTAAGATGTTAACTGCTTTAACTAATTTAAATAATAAACAAAAATTTTTCAGGGAACTGTTTTTATCGTTTTCTTGTGCCACTTCTTTGATGTGATATATAAATAAGTGACAACGATAATCACTCAAAAGTTATGTATGGGTAGAAGAAACTCAGTCCATAAGTCATTTACTGGTTTCCGATTCATTCTTGAAAGGTAAATCAGTCTCTCTTAATTTCATGTCGGCGACATTTTATGACATCTACTGTTTTTATCATTAATTTCATGCATGACCTTTGGTGCTTGTGTTCTCTAATTAGAGGTGTTTCTTTTTACTTCATTTTAGCTTCTCTCAAACTTAATACGAAGAAGTTAAATTTATACAAAACTGTAAATTAAGTTTGTTTTATATATTTAGTTTAGTTTTCTTTAGATCTTTAAATACTCATATCAAAGACAAAACATTTTAATGAGCAATATTTTGAATTTTGATCAGCAAATACAAAAATATTTTGTTTAATAACATTTTATGTTGATTTCCGTTAGAAAGATGTTAAACTGAGGATTCTCGCCTGTTTTTTTATTTATTGGATACTTAGTATTTTTGACATTTATTTGACTTTTTGACAAGTCTTAGGACACAGAAACAAGATTTTATTTACCTTTTTATCCTGCCATTTACACTTTCAAAAACTTTGTGATTTAAGAAGATTTTTATTCTCTTCTCACAGCTTTTGTAAATTTGAAAGTACTCAATTGCTTTTTTCTACTGTAATTAACATTTTTATAGGTCTATATAGAGGGTGTATTGGGGCTACCGAATAAATGTGCGTAATTTTTTTTTTTTAATACTACTATTGCCCTTTCCTTTCAAATAGAGAGGACCTGTAAGATACTCTGACGAAACAATTGTAAAGCTTTAGTAGAAGATATTTAAATGGTTAAAAATATTAGACCTGTTTGTAATCTTAGCAGAACATTTTGTCTTTCAGATGTATTTTCGTTAAATTTTTATCTACAAATGCTTTTTTATACAGGAGATTTTTGTAAATTCCTCTCATTTGGAATGAGGAATTTTTATGAAAGCTTTTAAGTTGTGCCTTAAATTTTAAATTACAAGGAAAAAATTGTATTAAAATTCTTTCCAATATGTATATTATATATAAAATAATCGCATTTATGTAGTGGAATACTAAAACTATTATGGGTGAGTTTGTGTTAGTGTTTGTAAATAATAATTATAATATTTATCGAGTATTTGTTTCCTAATTTTATATAGTAATATTATGATGGGACAGAAGAGAGGTTTATTTTCACTGTTCTCCCCAACTTTACTGTCTTTTTTTTTCTTTCTCTTTTTTTTAAATATCGCATCTCGAAGGAAAATATAAATAAGATTTAATTTTTCATTTGGATTTTGTTTTATTTTTATAATAATATCCTTAATAAAAAAAAATTGTTTTGGATTTCATCAAATCCTCATTTTAGTCATTTTTAAAAAAAAAAAAATCATACCCTCTTAATAGATAGGCCAATAAGCTTAGTTATTTTAAAGTGAAAATTTTTACGGTTTCGTAACAGAAAGGAATATGATGATCAACGATATATGTTGATTAGACTTTTTAAAAAAATCTTTTTTACGTACGTATCCACATTCATTATGTAACTTAGGAAAACTTTGAACACTCTAAAATTTATTTTTTTCGATAATCAATATTGTTCAGACTTAACTAATTCTCATAGTGCTCTGTGAATGCTGATATTTGTTTACATTGAGTAGTTTTTGAGTGTGCTTTAGACGTGTCGAAATAGTCATGCTATGCTGGATTGCTGTTCATGTGCGAATATTAAGCAATTAAAAATCCTACAAAGAGGCCAAACCTACTTTTTATTCTCATAAAAGTAATTTAAGCAACTTACACGCTGTCGTAGATCTAGTTTCTTTTCATTCTCTGACCAAATCTTACACCTTCACGGGTGCTTATGTTTAACGACCACAGAAATGCCAAGTTATCGCTTATATTTCCCTTTCTCTAGGTAACTTAGGAAAGACTCGCATGTCCTCGCTGAATCTTCTTAAAGGCAACACCATCTTTAATTTGTTGTATTTAATTGTAGCTCTTATACTCCTTTCTCCAATATACTAAATATTTTTATTGATGTTTACACTACTAGACTTTGCCCTAATATTCGGGCTTAGTGAGATAAAGCTAGAAATATTTTACCACGTGACCCAATAACATTGAGGTGTATTCACTTTCAGAAGTTAATTGTTATTTGAGTTTTAAAGATTTATTTTTTTCCAGGGTTATTTTTAACCTATTTTAGTATAGTTGAAATACTAGTTTGTCCTTATCACATTCAAAAGAGAATGCAAGATCAGTTTTGAGCCTTCTGTTTTTCCTACTAGTAGTAAACAATTTCGTATTAGTGGTTCTCGAAAACTCATAAGCCAATTTAGGAAGATGAGCACCAAATAAATAAAAGCACTAAACAAAATAGGTCTTGTTTAGATAAACAGACAACATGGAATAACACAATCACTTAAAATAAACGATGTCCCAATATAATTTTCTTTTCCATAAAAGGAGCTTACGACACCCTAACATTCAACGTTAAAGTGGTAGGACCAAATTACATCTTGAAACACTACATATATGTTCAATTAGATGACGAGGCATTTGGCTACCTTATAGAGTCATAACTACATCCTCCCACAGTTGGCCAAACAGGGCAACAAAAGGGTGTAGACCGGATGTGCGTCCTCCGGCGCAGGCGGTAGTCCAAGAGAGACGCCGAAGGAGGGGCTGCAGGTTAAAATTTTACCTTATTGCCACTACACAACCCACCTAGCACCCGACGGCACCCTGAACAGCTTCCCGGCTGACGTCGTGGTGGAGCCACCTGCTGCACTATCCTGTTACACCGTCAGCAACGCAATTGAGGCTCGAGCCGCCTGGGTCAGTTGGAGCTACCAACGCAACATCACGCTACGGCGGATTCCCCGTGGGATTGTGGTCTCACTAGTTACTCCATAAGATGTGCTGGGAAGGTCGCCGCTACCCACGGTGAGGCTTCGAGGGGCACGGACTTTTCCTTTCCACCACACCACCTCAATTAGGGTCCAACCCACCCGACAAGGAGAGACTACAGCTGGGCTAATAAAGCCAATATTCCATAAACCGTCCCAAGTGGGACAAATAAACCGCCCCACAAATAGGACCGGCCGTCACAAACCAGCGCCCAATACTCCTCCACCTATTACTAGGGAAAATAAAAGGATGAGGGGCAAGGATTCGCACAAGAAATTACGCATCCAATCCCCAAGGGCTCTAGTGAAGCTAGAAGGACTACCGGCGAGAATCATATGACGAACAATCCCAAAGGGAAGCCGTCAATGGACTCCACCATATGGTGATTACACTATTACTCTAGCGGGTAGCTAGGGAATAACTATATTCATAGTTACTCCCGCCACTTACCCGCGCTCGTAATTTCATTTTTAACATATGGTGAAACCTGGCACTTAAAGTACATTACTCCATCGCTGAAAGTGTAAAATTTTTATAACCCTGAAGTTGTGTAAAGATTCATGTATAATTTCTTCCTACTAACTTCA
>SEYY01022348.1:157500-162500 GCA_009176605.1 Armadillidium nasatum
GCACACTCACGAGTGTGAGCAAGCTTTGTTTGTTTCCGGAGTAGCTCTTCACAAAAGAAGGGTTTGTGCCAACCCCAAAAGCAATAAAAATAAATCAAAAAAATACCTTTGAAAGTTTCCTGACACACAACTTGTCCGATTGGGAACTCATAACCCATTATTTTGGTTTGGAAATGCTCAGTCATATTTCGAATGAGAGCGACACTCTCTTTCTCTTGTATATAATGCCAGTTTTGTTAAATGTCTAATTACAGAGAATATTCTATACATTTAAATGAAAAATAAACACCAAACTCTCTGCCCTCTTTTCCACCACCCATTTCCTTTCCCCTCTTTTTCTCTACCTCAATTTTCATCGACCTTTGAAAATAAAAAAATAAACTACAAAGTAATCCAGATTAATATTTATTTTCGGACATATTAAAGCTGATGCTTAATAAAGAGCTTATCGTTTTCAGCCATCTTTTGTTTACCCACGGATGTAGTTCGTTCTTTGCTTTCTTTTAACATCTTTTTGTTTATTTGTTTTATTATTTGTAAAATTGGTTAAATTGAATCGTAAATTCTTGAAACAATTTTTATTCTAATTTTTCCTGTAATAAAAATTTCCTTGAAAATTTTTCCCTTTTACACGAAATAAGTATAATCGTGAATAAAATGAAAATTAAGAAGCTTCAGCGATAATAATAATAATAATAATAATAATAATAATAATAATAATAAACGATTCCGTTATTATTTTGCTATTTCCAACCTTCTAAAAATTATTTCTTGCAACAGAAGTAATTTTTATTTAATATAATTCTGAAAGAAAATATATATGATTGATTTTATTAAACTTCGAAGCTTTTGTTTGTGTACTTCAAACATTTTCAATAAATGTTTTAAAAACTAAAATAAATTTTGTAACAAATATTATTTAAATGAATTAAATAGAGTTGAATCCTTTGTCATCAAGGAAGAAGAAAACAACTGAAGGAGAGATCAAATATCTAATTTTTTTTTTTTTTTTTTTTTTTTTTTTTTTTTTTTTTTTTTTTTTTGTTGTTGTGAGAAGTTGTAATGAAGAGTGTGAAGGTTCATCCACAATTATTAAATTTATGAGTCATCATAATTCAAAATACAATTTCTTATTTATGAATGGGAAATGTTTCTTTTTCTGACAACTTCATAGAGGGAAAATCTGCAATTTATTTTCAAGTTATTTTAGGGAAAACAAAACATTAAAATCGGTGAAGTAATATAATATATTGTTTTTTTTATGCCGAAAATTAATTCAAAATAATAAAAATAATTATTATATAGCTAATTATTCATTTTCGCGTACCGGTATCAACCGTACTGTCATATGTAGGACTATGATTCTGTAAAGTCCTTGGGTATTATATTCTGAGGTAAAGTCTTTCCCTTTCAGGGGGGCTAATATCTTTTATTTGGATTTAAAGCTTTTTCATAGTTCTCTCGAAGATCATGTTTCCAGGTGGATAAGTTTGCAATGCTAATCCCCGAGTTGTTGCAAGCAGTTAGGTTAAGAGGCTGAGATGCCCCTATCGCCCTAGAACCATACAAAGAAAATCTTATCTTATTTCCAATGTCTTCCATTTTACATTGGTTCCCTCAAGGCTTTCATTTCAGAGAATCAAACCCTGGACCCAGTACAAGCGAGACCGATGAGCTAACTAATCGCCATGCTTGATTTTTTTTCCTTTTTTTTTATTTTTATTTATTTTTATTTTATTTTTTATATTTTTAAATTTTATTTCAGTTTAATTACTATATTTAATTAAACTATTTAATTACTTTTTTTTTATAAAAGTAATTAAACAAAATTTAACTTGTACATTTCTTGATGAAGCAAGCAGCTTATCGTATTTACCGTAATCAAATTTGTATTTTTGTTTTAGTAGTATCTGTCGTCAATTAATGGTGAAATCCAGCTAAAATCAATAAGTGCACATTTTTCCTCCCTTAGTTAACCGACCAAAATAGGCAAAATAGTTTTGCCTGCAGAAAACAATGTTAAATTTATTGCTGATTGGCAAACCATTTTCGCAGAAACTATCCTGGATTGGGAAAACCGAAACTGATTATTAAAAAACAATTATTGTTGCATATTTCTCGGTTGTGTCAGACATATCCCAACATTCTGATAAAATTCAACTCTCGTCAATAATAATAATAATAATAATAATAATAATAATAATAATAATAATAATAATAATAATAATAATTAGCTGTTTTTATCATCATGGGGTTAGTATTTTATTTCATTTGTTGATTCCCCTTTAAGCATATAAGTGTTTTCTTCTTTTAATTAAAAAGTTTTCTCCTGAAGGGCATTGCCCTATTAAAGGAGGGAAACTTTTTTAGGAAGTTTTTTCTTAGGATTCGCAAAAGGGATTTGATATTGTGGCGTTAAATTGAAATATATTAATAAACAGTGTCAAAGGGGATTATTAAACAGTGGAAGACATGGAAGAAGTTCCACATCAAGAACAATATATATATATATATATATATATATATATATATATATAATATATATATATATATATATATATATATATATATATATATAGTATATATATATATATATATATATATATATATATATATATATATATATATATATATATATATATATATATATATATATATATATATATATATCACAACTAGTTGTGATAAGATTATAATAATGTTACCACGAAATTTCAACACACAAAGAATATATATATATATATATATATATATATATATATATTATATATATATATATATATATATATAATATATATATATATATATATATATATATATATATATATATATATATATATATATATATATATATATATATATATATATATAATATATATATATATATATATATATATATATATATATATATATATATATTATATATATATATATATATATTAAAAACAAAATATATATATTTTAATAATAGGAAAATAAATGAAATAATCCGCTGTAACGTTGTGATTACATTTCCTTCAGTACATATTTTACAGTGTATTTAAATAGAGTTGTAACCAAACTTGAAAATGTTGATTGAAGGTAAATAAAATGTAGTACACTATTCTATTATTTTCATTTATTATAATTATTTATTAATAAATTTACCCAAGTTTATTTAAATTGGTCCACATGTGTAAGTCAGAAATATTGTTGAGTTTGTATAAATTAAATACAAAGTTTAATTTTTTACCTTTGATTCCCCACCTCTGCCAGGTGGTAGGGTAGAATAGACAGGGAAAGAGAGAAAATGATACGGTTGACTGTTTACGAGAGATACAACTTGATTACCATTTTCTAAAGCCTCATATTTATTCTAAAATAAGCTCAGCGTTTTTTTAAATTAAAAGTTCACATCCACAGGCATTGTCCTATTCGTGGAGAGGAACTTTTCCAGGTAATATATAAATAGTATCAACATTTGAGATTGAACCGACGACCCCAACCACGCGAGTTAATCACTCTACCGTTTGTGCCACGGTAGACACCGAGTTTATGTTAATAATATTTAAATTAATATGATTATGATAATCAAATGGAGAAAGTTATGCATGAAAAATTACTGGTTCACTAAATGGTTAAAAGAATATGAATAAAATGCTACAAATAATAAATAAAATTTGTAATAATTCTCTTACATATATTAGAAGTGAATATTTTCTCCAGGAATATGAAACAAAAGATTCCTTGTTTTATTATACATTATCTGTCGTAAATTTATGGTGTTTAATTAAGGCCCGATGTATTTATTACTGATGAAATAAAAACTTTCTTAAATTGATTCTAATAAGCGAGATTTCCCTTAAAGCTATTCTTTGCGATGGGACTCCAGTTAACACTGGAAGATTTGGTGGAGTTTTGAGATTGATTGAAATATATTTGGAAAGACCGATACAGTGCTTAATTTGACTCTTACATACAAATGAACTTCCATTCAGACACATATTCGAATCAATTGATGGAGAAACATCAGGACCAAAAACGTTTAAGGCAGGGGCGTGCGGGGAAATTTCGGAGTGGGTAAGCGGTATATATATATATATATATATATATATATATATATATATATATATATATATATATATATATATATATATATATATATATATATATATATATATATATATATATATATATATATATATATATATATATATATATATATATATAATATATATATATATATATATATATATATATATATATATATATATATATATATATATATATATATATATATTATATATATATATATATATATATGTAAATTCGATTTTAAAATATAAACCTCAAGGCTGAATATTTTCTCCTTGTAACAGAGAGGCTATTTGTCATATTTAATTACAATAAACATATTCATATTTATCATATTCAAAAGAAATTTTAAACTGAAAAAGTCATAAAAATTATAAAGAAAAGAAAGAAAAATAGAAATTTTTTTTTTTTTGTGAAATTTCTTCTTTTTGTGAGATGTTTTTAAGATTTTGAATAGGATCGGGGGTTAGACACTCTCCCCATGACTCTTCATCCGTGAATTCTTCCGCAAAAGCCCTAGAACCGCTGACAAGAATTACTCGGTTCCGCCCAATTAAGTAATTGCATATAATAGTTCCCTTATAAATTTAAATAATTAATTAATAACGTCAAAAAAAAAGAATAAAAAAAATAAATAAAGACGTTAGGGAGAAAAAAAATTAGAAAATTAGTTTTTCTTTACTCGTCTTACATCCGGACAAGCGTACATACTCGGAATATCTGCATCCGAGGTCATCATCATCATCAATATACACAAGGTCATAGATTTGGAGGATAAGGATTGTAATTCATGGAAACTCAAAGTGATAGAAATGAAAATAGTACAAGCAACTAGGAAATGTACATAAAAAAAGGATATTTTGCTTATTTTTAGTTTTAAAGTTTCATGTAAAAAATAAAGAAAAAATAAACTACCGCCATTACAT
>SEYY01022348.1:172500-175000 GCA_009176605.1 Armadillidium nasatum
TTGTTTTTTCCATATTGTTTTTGCATGTTCTCTTTTTTTTCTTTTCATATTTCTTTTTCATTTCATTTCATTTCATTTTTTTTTCATATTTCTTTTATTTTTCATTTTTTTCATTTGAACCTGAAAATCTGAATAGAAAATTACCTTTTATTTAAGTTTCGATTTTAATCCTTTCATTATAGTAATATTTAGTTAAAAAAATAAAATTGTTTTACATTTTTTCTTGTGTTTTTTCTAAACGGGAAAGGTTGCCATTCATGAGTTATGCATTATTATTATTATTATTATTATTATTATTATTATTATTATTATTATTATTATTATTATTATTTCACTATTTTCTTTAATTTTCTTAATATTACGAAATTTTTAATGTCAATAAACGAATGAATAAATAAATAAATTAAATAAGAAGGTGGATAAATTGAAAGTTTTATTTTATTTTTATCGCAATATTTTGATAAAATATTTCGTAAAATGAATAACTTAGCGTTATTTTATCAGTGACCATATTTATCTATAATAATAATAATAATAATAATAATAATAATAAAAATAATAATAATAATAATAATAAAATAATAATAATAATAATAATAATAATAATAATAAAATAATAATAATAATAATAATAATAATAATAATAATAATAATAATAATAATAATAATAATAATAATAATAATAATAATAATAATAATATAATAATAATAAATAATAAATAATAAAATAATAATAATAATAATAATATATAATAATAATAATAAAATAATAATAATAATAATAATAATAATAATAATAATACATATAATATAAATAATAATATAATATAATAATAATTATAATAATAATAATAATAATAATAATAATAATAATTGAAACCAGTTATTCTCGAAAATAAATGCTAATGAATGCAATTATATTTTAGCCATATAAAGGCTTCCTTCTGTGGTGTGTTTACCTTTTATATAATAATAATAATAATAATAATAATAATAATAATAATAATAATAATAATAATAATAATTTATTTGCGGCAAATGTAATAATAAATATTATATAGTTTACTTTGCAAAGAAAGTTTATATTTAAAGGAAAAATATATCGTTGCAAAATTCGTGGTAAAATATCTAAATTTATTATTATTATTATTATTATTATTATTATTATTATTATTATTATTATTATTTTTAAATTTTTTATATATTTTCTAAATTTCTTGTACGTAAACAATTAATTCATTTTTATTCATATAATGATTTTATTATCTCAGAAGCCATTATTATTATTTAAAAAAAATAATTATTTATTTTCGAGATTATTGAAATTCTGCAGAATTATTTTACCGTGGCATAACGGTAGAGTGGTTGACACGAGTTTTTCTGGTGCGGTATTATATATATATATATATATATATATATATATATATATATATATATATATATATATATATATATATATATATATATATATATATATATATTATATATATATATATATATATATATAATATATAATATATATATAGATATATATATACGATACCAAAATTTAACAATGGCGACATCAATTAATTTTAATCTTCCCGATACTGAGTACCGATATGATATCACTAGAATTTACCGATACCGATACCGATATCAATTTTTTACTGAACTCATAAAGGTTGAAACAAGATTGAAAATATTCAATGATATAAAATTTAGGATTTCTGTAATCCGTAATACCTAATTATTCTGAAGTCACACTGCTAAACAAAATATTTTGATGTCGCACAAGACATATCGAATGCCTTCTATAGAGTGTTGCACAAAGCTTTGATTTTTAAACTTCACTCTTTCGGAATCTATCCTATCTTTTTCCTTTATGGTCGTTCTATAGCAGCTGTTGTAGAAGGCCACAGTTCTTCCTTTGAATCTATTAAAAGTGGTGTTCCTCAGGGATCTGTCCTATCTAAAACTATTTTTCTAGTTTTCATTAAAGCCCTTTCTCAATTAATTAATTACCTATCCACTCCTATGCTAATGACTCCACCCTTTATTAAACCTTCCAATTTGAAAGACGCCCTTCCCAACAGCAGTTAATTGACGCTAGAATGGTGGTCTTGGAGCAACTAACCTCTGGTCTTTCTCGTATTTCAAATTGGGGCACACCAAACAAGTTCATTTTTAATGCCTCAAAAATTCAGTTCCTCCATCTCTCTACTTAACACAACCTTCCATACAGCTATGACATCTTCGGAATCACACAACTCAAACTTTCGTCCGTCCTTAATATTCTCTGTGTTTCTTTTTTCTCGTGATCTTTCTTAGAAGGAACACATTACTTCTCTTTCGAAACAAGCTTTCAAGAGGTTGGGTGCTCTGAGGAAATTTCGTAATATTTTCACACACCCCTCATTGCTTGCTCTTTATAGGGGTGTTGTTCGCTCCTGTATAGAGTATCCTCAAAAACTTGTATGGTTTACTCATACAGCTCTCCTTGAAAAGGTGGAGTCAGGGG
>SEYY01022348.1:192500-195000 GCA_009176605.1 Armadillidium nasatum
GATACTTGTTGAAGCAACGTGCAGTGATTGAATTTTTGCATGCCGAAGGTGTACAAAAAGCTGATGAAATTCATCGTCGTTTGCTCAAGGTGTATGGAACGGACACTGTAGGATGTTAGCAACGTTCGTCGATGGGTCCGTAAACCAACTCTTTCTAATAAAGGTGAAATGTCGATTCATGATGCTCCGATAAGAGGCCGTCCCAATACAGTGACCTCTGACCAGCATCATGCGTTTCGTTGATGACATTATTCGGGGAAATAGACTAATTAAACAGTCCGAAATTGCTTCCATGTTTGCAATTTCGAAAGAGCGTGTTCAAGCAATTCTTGCAGATTTAAAGTATCGACAAAATTTGTGTGCGTTGGTTGCCAAGGCAGTTGACAGAAGACATGAGGAAACAACGGGTCGATATTGCTAATGAAATTCTAAACCTTATCGTCGAGAGGGCGATCAATTTCTTCAAAACATTGTAACGGGAGACGAAACGTGGGTCCACTACTACGATCTAGAAGAAAACGAGCCTCTATGGAATTTAAACACCCAAGCTTACCTGGCGTACAAAGTTTAAGACTCAACTCTCTGCTGGTAAACTCATGCTGACAGCATTCTGGGATGTGGAGGGCCTCGTCTATTCGGATTATCTGCCGAAGGACACGACTGTAAACTCGGAGCGTTATTGTGAAACTTCATAAATTGAAGAGCCGCATACGTCGAATAAACCCAAACAGTACCTTTTTCCTCCCTCATTATGACAATGCTCGACCACATTGCAGTTCAGAAGCTTCAACGCTTCAGGTTCAATATATGATATTATATTGATATATATTATATATATATATATATATTATATATATATATATATATATATATATATATATAATATATATATATATATATATATATATATATATATATATATATATATATATATATATAATATATATATATATATATATATATATATATATATATATATATATATATATATATTTTATAGTAGATGCAAATTTATTTGCGTCGAATGACAGAGTTTGCAGGTGTAAATTTTAATTTTGATGAATGTTTGATTTTCATTTATAATTATGCCTCTAATTCCTGGATCGAGAATTAATAATCTTTTGGTGTAAATCCTGAAAGTTCTAACGTCGTCAAACTCATTTAAATTTGCCTAAGGCAGAAAACTGTAATTACGGTTTCTATAAAAAAAAAAAACTTTTATTATACGCTTTGAGCTAGAATTATATTTTAAAAAGAAATGAAGTTAAAGATTTTTTTTTGTCAAATTTTGAGTATAGAAATGTTCGCGTTTGTGTTTTAAAACTGGGTTATTTGTTTCTCAACTGTGATGTTTTCTGGACTACGACACCATTTGAATGCACAAATATTGCTGAGTTTGTGATTAAGCTTAGTGTATAGAATGGAGGAAAGAATGGCAACAACTAAAACTATACTTTCTTAAAATACGGATAGGATACCATCAGGACCGTTTGCCATACTCCTGCTGCAGGTTGGGTTGTTGACAGTGATCAGAAATATAAAAGGGGAAGAAATTGCAAACAGACAACCAGTACTGTCAGGTGAAAATGTTTGAAAAATTTAGATAAGAATGAGACTAATGAGTTTATATAACTTTTTCAGTTACTGACCTCATCAGTGCAAGCAAGAGAACGAAAAGTATTTACGAAAATTTATAAGAAATGTTTTTTATGGGGGGGGGGTGAAAGGTCAGAATCTTTGTCGAATGAAAGCATTAAATGAACTAAATGAAAATATGCAAGTGGCAAGAAATGAAGAAATTTTTCATTCATTGTTCGCTCTATCCCATTGTTGTGAGGAGAATAAACGAGAGAGAGAAGTAAAGATTTCGATGAGTAATGATTAAATAGAAAAAGAAACGAAACTGCTCATGATATTTGGCAAAGACTGAAGATATTTCGTGGCATAGGGGAGTTATCATTCCAAGAAGTGTCGGAAAGGAATTGACGTACTTCAACTGATCAGTCTATCAATATACCAGAAGTGACATTTTCATAATGTGGAAATAATAATAATAATAATAATAATAATAATAATAATAATAATAATAATAATAATAATAATAATAATAATAATAATAATAATAATAATAATAATAATAATAATAATAATAATAATAATAATGTGAGATTTAAAAGTAACATGCATTTTTTCTGAATACTAACAACAAATTTGAAAATTAAAATAATATTAATATAATATATATATATATATATTATATATATATATATATATATATATATATATATATATATATATATATATATATATATATATATATATATATATATATTATATATATATAATATATATAAATATTATTTATATATTAATTAAAAAGGATTATTCTTGTAAATATTTTATTTACTATGGATTAATTTATGATTCCTGCAAAAACTATTAAAAATTTAGGTGTAAATTTTTTTTTTTTAATGAACATACTCGTAAATTAGTGTAAAAG
>SEYY01022348.1:200000-216492 GCA_009176605.1 Armadillidium nasatum
CAAATTTCCTTCCAATTCGACCCTATATATATATATATATATATATATATATATATATATATATATATATATATATATATATATATATATATATATATATATATATATATATATATATATATATATATATATATATATATATATATATATATATATATATATATATTATATATATATATATATATATATATATATATAATATATATATATATATATATATTATATATATATATAGTAAAAAATACTTTAGTAGTATATAACAATTAGTTAAGATATCAAGTTCCGACGACGTTATCTAAATGATAAAGTGTTTTTTAGCCTAATAATTCTCATAATGACGTCACACTTCCCTCGATGTAAATGTGCACCAAAGGAATGAGAGTCCTCTTCATACACATTTCTCAGTCTTTTCAAAGTAATGAAAGTCGTAATGGAAAGAGAGAGAGAGAGAGAGAGAGAGAGAGAGAGAGAGAGAGAGAGAGAGAGAGAGAGAGAGAGAGAGAGAGAGAGAGAGAGAGAGAGAGAGAGAGAGAGAGAGAGAGAGAGAGAGAGAGAGAGAGAGAGAGAGAGAAGAGAGAGAAGAGAGAGAGAGAGAGAGAGAGAGAGAGATTAGAGTTCCTCATTATTATTATTATTATCATTATTATTATTATTATTATTATTATTATTATTATTATTATTATTATTATTATTATTATTATTATTATTATTATTATTATTATTATTATTGTTACTATTATTATTACCATTTAATTATGTATTCTTACTATTTTAAATTTGTTTTAGCTGACGATGGGTGAAGGTAAACCTGAAACTTTCTGTGCAATAAATTGCAAATTCTGATCATAAATAGAATTTTCCTTGTCTTCTTTTTTTATCATAAAAATTAAATTCCCTAATAATATTAGTAATATATATATATATATATATATATATATATATATATATATATATATATATATATATATATATATATATATATATATATATATATATATATATATATATATCAAGTACAATTTAATTTCAGTTATTTTGTGTATGAATTAATAAACATTACATTAATGTATGGAAGACTTGAATGTGAAATCTATTTTGAAATCTTTAAAATAGAAAAATAATATTCCTATAAGTAAAAATTAAATGTTTAAATTTTTAAATCAAATTGAAAAGAGTGAGAAGAAATGCCATGGCGATCAAGGCTTTCCAATCCCTCACCTTTAAAGGTAACAACGAAACAGTCGCTACCAATTCCTAACGTGGAAATTGAAGGAAAATTTTAAAACACTTTTTTAATTTAAATTCCTATTTTGGCAATATTTATATATTTAAATCCTTTAAAAATTATCCTTTTTTTTTTTTTTTTTGGCGTTGAAAATTTAATAATAATTTTAAATAAATGGTAAAATTTTAAATAAATAAATAAATAAATAAAAAATATTGAAAAAAAAAAAAAAAAAAAAAAAAAAAAAAAATATATATATATATATATATATATATATATATATATATATATATATATATATATATATATATATATATATATATATATATATACTATATATATATATATATATATATATATATATATATATATATATATATATATATATATATATATATATATATATATATATATATATATATATATATATATATATATATATATATATATATATATATATATATATATTAAATAAGTATTTACATATTTTATATAAATAATTATATCTCATCGCATGAGTTCTTCGACCAACCTTTCTTTATAGTTTGTTTATTTTATATATTTTCTTAACAGAAGAGTGATTGGTTCACTGATTGACTGATTGATTGATTGGTGCTCGTTCGCTCCCTCTTAAGGGATCTTAGAAACTTCCTACAAAACTTCCCTCCTCAAATAGAGTTCACTGAGGGGCGAACTTATTTATGTAAATAAGAAATCATTAAAAAGTTAAATTATTATTCCTATTTCCACTTTATTTATTTTCTCTCAGATAATAATTATTTAAGAAAAATGAGACCAAACATGAGAGTAATATATAGTATTTGTATTTTAGAATCTTAATTACTCACAACATCATATCGAAGTCGTATAGATGATGAATAAGAAATATGCTGAATTTGAATAAAAATAAATCCATCCGATGTAATAACAACATAATGCGTAGTGTGTCTCGGAACCGAACAGGAAAAAATTTTCGTGCACTGTTTTAATTAAAGCGAAACGGAAATAATTATCTTTATTCGCATTTCCTTTAAAATATATACTACGTTGCGCTTACTTCCTTTTCTTTTTGGAGCTGCAAATATAAATATCAAATCCAGAACGCATTCATGTGAAATATCGCTAGACTGTCGCAATTTATACAATAAAAATTTTTAGAATAAAAACAGTAAAAGCACAGCATAAAAATTATATACATATTTTTATTTAAACTGTGGAAATAATAAGAATATACAGTGAACTGAAAAAAGTAAAGTATTTTTTCAATTATTATTATTATTTTTTTTTAAATAAGTTGGTGAAGTTACTTTCTTAGAAGTACGATGTCTTTTCAACGTTGAAAATTTTGTTGACATTTTTTTGTCATTTGCCTATCGATTTTTTTGGGAAATTTCTTACATTTCTAGCCACTGAAATAAGTAAGAAATAAAAATGAAAATAAAAACTTGTTTGGAAGCACAAGATTTTGAAAAAACTGTTTGGTTATTGTAACCAAATTTTTTTGGTTAAAATTTTTTTAACTAAATTTTTGTTAGTGGAGCGAAAATTTTCGTTACTGTAAATAAATGAAAAAAATTAACCAAATTTCCTTAGTTGTCATAACAAAAGGATTTTGGTTGGAAAACTTAGTAAGGATAAATAAATAAGGTATGTGGCCGTAACTAAATTTACTTATTATTTTCAACTAAATTGAACACTTGTTTGGCAACAAAAGATTTTGTTGCTGATGCTTCAAAAATTGGTTATAACTATTAAAATTTACACACACACATACACACACTCACACACAAATGTGCCACGCAAACACGCATAAACACACACACACACACACACACACACATATATATATATATATATATATATATATATATATATATATATATATATATATATATATATATATATATATATATATATATATATATATATATATATATATATATATATATATATATATATATATATATATATATATATACCGTGGCTCAAATGGTAGAGTGATTGACTCACGTGCTTGAGGGCACCGGTTCGATCCCACTTGGGGATCCTAGGCATATATACTACCTAGAAAAGTTCCTCTCCTAGAATAGGGCAATGCCCGTGAGATGTGAACTTTTTATTTAAAATATATATATATATATATATATATATATATATATATATATATATATATATATATATATATATATATATATATATATATATATATATATATATATATATATATATATATATATATATATATATATATATATATATATATATATATATATATATATATATATATATATATACTTCATGATGTTTTCTAAACTGTCTTTATGTTTCATATGTTATTTATTGTATATTATACCATATAATTATATTAGACTGTGTTTATACCGCAAATTTTGGTTATATACTGATAATTTCATTAAACTTGGCACAATGCAATTACGTCACAAACTCGAGATTTGTCAACTCTGCAACGCTAGTTCGCGCGGTGGGATTTCTCTCTGCTTGGAGTGTTGGAATTGTGTACAATGTGTAGTTTATAGTCTGAAATTTGTAATAGAATTTGTTTTTTGTTTTTGTTTTCTTTATAAATTGGTGTTTAGGTCTAGACTCATCTACATTCTTTATTAATTAGAATTATCTATGATCATGAATGAATTTCTAAAACAGTGGAATTTTAGAATACCATTATTGGAAGGTAAATAATAGTTCTTATTCTGTTTGTACATACTTTTGCATATTTTATATTACATTGCGAAAACTTCGCCCAATACTTAACATATTACCTAGAAGGACCATATAGCCTATAGCCTATGTTAGATTTACATGGTCTGTCACAATATTGCATTATAGTAAAATGTATAATTAAAATTTTATAGCAATGCCTGGCCTGTTGATTTACTGATGATCAATAAGTAATGCCAATATCAAAGAGTAGGCCTACTTATGCTAAAGTAAAAAATAAGGATATTTTAATTAAGTTGTGTAATTGTTGAGAATTACTACTTAACGATTTTTTCAGTTAATGTTAAAAGTAAAAGAAAGTGATTGCATGATAATATATGTAGACCTTTAAGGCTGAATCTAGAAGCTTATAGTACCCCTGGTAATAATTCGATCTGGTACGATTCCTTTATTTTTCACTATATTGAAAATATGAAGTCAAAATATGTTTAAATGCATTCTACACATACTATTAATTTACAGTACAGTAATATAAACATATAAAAAAAAAAGAAAAACTATTAAAAAAAATAAAAATACATTTTTACTCCAAATTGTAATACTGTTCTTTGATTGTCCTTCGTTTGTACAAAAATAAGGAAAATAATTTAATTGCTATATTCTTCGTTTGTACAATAATAATTTAATACTAGTTTGCTATATTTGTCCTTAAATCAGTTATATATATATATATATATATATATATATATATATATATATATATATATATATATATATATATATATATATATATATATATATATATATATATATATATATATATTAGGAGTCATTTAAACATTTCTGAGAAAATCTAATAAACAATATTTTTTACCAAAATTCACAAGTGTAATGTATACATATATTTGTGGTTAAAGTCATTTAAAAAAATTTAGCGCACACAATTTTACTTTAGTTCCCCATTTAATTCCAATTTCTTTTAAATAAAGAAAACAGAAATATCCGTCTGAATGTTGTTCAATTTATACTTGAAAAGAAAGAATTGGACAGTTTAAAAGACAGTCAATTTCATTTTAGTAGCATAAATTTTTTTTTTTATTAATTTTTTGGAAGTTTTTATTTTTAATATATATTTATACTACTTTCATGAAAGAAAAGTATGTGTAGAATGCATTTCAATATATTTTAACTTCATATTTTCAATATAGTGAAAAATAGAGAGGTATCGTGTCAGATTGAATTATTACCTTACCCCTTGCTTATCCATATGTTGATGTAACTTTAAATTAAATATCAAAAGGGAGATACTTTCTATCAATTACATCATGTGGTTAAGCATTCCAGTAATTGACCACCCAGCTGCTGAAATTTTCTCATGTCTAGTCTCTAGGTGACGAGTCTTTTTTTTAACTTCTTAGTATGAGCTTTGGTCATCCTATTATGATGTAAAGGGAAAAATTTGTTTACATTTAATGTCAATTGATGAGAAAATTTTAAGTAATTGAATTATATCTCCTCTGGAAAGCATCATGAGTTCTCATTGCATATGGACATGGTTCACTCACTCTGAACTCGTGATGGCTTGAAGGGCAGTATTTTGTCTGCATGGAAGAACGGCATATCCTTTCATCTCCCCTATAGATAGGGACATTGACAATAGTTTTTTTTTTCTTTTTAAATACCTTTATACAACTTTACCATATAATTATACTAATTACATCGCCATATGTAATTATTTATATTCTAAAGTATTACATATTGTCTATGACATTCTGTTTTATTCATAAGTTTTTCATATGAAAAAATAATATTTACAAATGGAAAGTTTTTCAAGGATCGTGGATGCTCCTAACTCCTTAATCATGAAATATATATAGATATATAGTTCTCGCTACATGCTTGGGAGGAATGGAATATCAGATGAAAACCTTTACTATAGAGATGTACCGATACCAGTAAAGAGGCCGATACCGATACTCTATTTTTTTAGGTGCCGATACCGATACTTTAATTATTATAAGAAATACACAGTAATAAGATAGAAAATTTGTGTACTGCTAGGCAACTGAGGATTGCATTCTATGTACAACCAATACTTAGTCATGTATTTCATATTTGGTTGTGCCCAAGTATATTTTATAAATTAAAATATTATCTTTTAGGGATAATAAATGGAAATATAATACAAAAAACTTTTTTATGTTTGTGTTTATTCAAAAAATATTCCATTTCCATTTTCCAGTAAGTATTAACAAAGTTTAGCAACTCGTTTTTGTTTTAACATGATTACAATTTACAAGAAGATTCTTTAACTAGCTACAGTATAAAGAATAAAAATAATGAAAGAAGAGACCTCAAATAATCAGCAGAAAAGACAAAATATAAAAAAACGCTATTATTCAAACATGACATAATATACTCCTTTAAGGTAAAGACATCACTTAGTAGTCGAATTCAAAGTATCGGAGTATCGGCCAAGTTCAGCCATATTAACCAATACCGATACCCAAAAAAAATGACCGATACTGCCGATACTATCGGTACATCTCTACTACAATATATATATATATATATATATATATATATATATATATATATATATATATATATATATATATATATATATATATATATATATATATATATATATATATATATATATATATATGGACTGACCAGGGCCTCAGCCAACCCCAGTGATTTTTACTGGCCCCAGCTAAAAATCAGAGAAAACCAGGGTTTACCTCCTGGGGTTTGAGCTTAGTATGAGCTCTGGTCAGCCTATTATGATGTAAAGGAAATAATTTGTTTACATTTATTTTATCAATTGATGAGAAAATTGAAAATACATTAATCATATCTCTCCTGGAGAGCATCTTGAGTTCTCATTGCATGTGGATGTGGTTCATTCTAAACTGGTGATGATCTGAAGGGCAATATTTTGTCTACTTAATGGTGGATTAAATGAAACAATATAAGAAAATCAAAATTTTTCTTCTTGCTTTTTCAATATTTTCTTTTTCTTTTCTGTTTCTTTTGACCGCTCCTCTTCTGCTATTGGATGTTCATCTTTGTGTTTTGATTTTAGATTCCCCCATAAAGATTTGGTTGAAAATTTTTTACTTGGGGCACCAATAGGTCCTCTTCTAATTTTCTGGCTGCAGATGTTGCATTTAGCTATTTTGAGCCTATCCTGAAACATTGTATAAAGTACAGTTCTCCCATACTGCTGAAGCTGATCTTTTAGCTATAGTGACTGAAAGTATAAACAAAATGATTTTGAAATAATGTAGCCAAATGATACAAATTTGGTACACAGCAATGAAATAACAATGATATGTATAAATAGAGGTTATATTGATCATTTTATATATTGCATTTTTTCAAACTTTAACTTATGGTCTTACCTAAAAAGTGTTGAATAACTATTGTGAATCAGAAATAAAAATAAAAAAAAATTATTTTTTTCAAATTTTTATTATACAAAATCTGTAATTTTCTGAAAAATGTATATAATCATTAATTTAAGTGAATCTTGACTATTCTACTCCTTTATAATTAAATCTAATTTTCTTAACCTAAAATTTCAGTGCTTTAGACCTCTTTAAATATTCTATGCAATCCTGGCCCTGGCAAAATTCCAACCGTGGTTGGTCCCTATATATATATATATATATATATATATATATATATATATATATATATATATATATATATATATATATATATATATATATATATATATATATATATATATATATATATATATATATATATATATATATATATATATATATGAACTGACTGGGGCAGGGGTTTCCTAAAATTTGTAGAGGTTAGAAGAACTGAAATTTTTTTAAAGAAAATTAGATGCAATTTTAATGATTTATTTAATTATAAGGAAGGATGTAGAACAGTCAACATTCACTTAATGATTATATGCATTTTCTCTGAAAAGTTTAAAATATGTACAAAAATTAAATTTTTTTTTTTTTTTTCTGATTCACAATAATGATTCAACAGGTTTTCTTAGGTAAGACCCTAAGTTAAAGTTTGAAAAAAATGTAAGATATAAAATTATCAATATAACTTGTATTTATACATATCATTGCTATTTTATTGCTGTGTATCAAACTTGCATTGTTTAACTATATTATTTCTTAATTATTATTATTTTTAAACTATCAGTTGCTATAGCTAAAAGATCAGCTTCTGCAGTATGGGAGTACTTTACAATGTTTCAGGATAGGCTCGAAATAGCTAAATGTAACATTTGCAGTCAGGAAATTAGAAGAGGACCTCCGGATGCCCCAAGTAAAAATGTTTCAACCAAATCTTTATGGGGGCGTCTAAAATCAAAACAAAGATGAACATTCACTAGCAGAAGAGGAGCAGTCAAAAGAAAAATAAAATATTGAAAAAACAAGAAGAAAAATCTTAATTTTCTTATATTATGTTTGATTTAATCTACCATTAATAAATATAATTTGCCATTTTAACCCCAGCAGGCAAACTGCAGTTTTCCCTGATTTTTAACCGAGCCCCAGTTGGTCCATATATATATATATATATATATATATATATATATATATATATATATATATATATATATATATATATATATATATATATATATATATATATATATATATATATATATATATATATATCAGGGCCCTAGTCAGGAGGAGAGGATATGGGGATCAAACCGTCCTCCCATAAAATTATCCTATAAGGTTTCTTGGTAGAAGAAATAATTATGCATTTCTCAGAGTATCATTTATGGACCTATACAAATTTTATTCCTGGGATAATAGGGATATTCAAATTTAATTTAAACTAGTGACCAATTCATGTGTTTGTTACTTTAACATTATATAGGTGTCTGATCCTGAAGAACTATCCTCTGACTTAAATGGAAATGCAGGACACAAGCCAATTTCAAGGAAAATGAAGCTTGATGATGGGGTAGATACAGAGGATTCATTTGCAGTAGCAACATCATCAGCAGCAATGCCAAAATTTGAGGTGATCGTAACTAACGTGTTATATATATATATATATATATATATATATATATATATATATATATATATATATATATATATATATATATATATATATATATATATATATATATATATATATATATATATATATATATATATATATATAGAATTGCAATTGAGGATTTTATTTAAAAGTTTTTAATAATGAACTTTGCATAATATAGATATTAAAGAAATTTTGAAAAGAGCATCAAAAGGACAAATCATGTTAAGAAATTATGAACTATATGGGAAACTTGAGAAAGTTCACAGAGATGATATAGTTCAAATTTTAGTTGATCATTGCATTGAACAGGAGCATTTTATTATGGAGTAAATTTTTAAATTAAATACTGTTAACAGGATAAAGTGTTGGTATTCTTTGAATATATATTTAAAATTAATAAAATTAATTTCTGAGATAATACATTAAATGTTTTAGAACTGAAATGCAAATATCCTGCATGCCACACTTTTAATAATAATTAAAATATTTGTCAGTTTTTAAATATTTTATGTTCTATGCGGTGAGCCTCTACATTGAAACTATAGGTAGTATTGTTAGTGATTTATACTTGTTGCTGGAATAGAATTCATTTGTAACAGGATAAAGTTTCTTCTTTCATATTCTATATTTCCAATCACATGAGTCTTGCAAAAACACTTTTTCAAAGTCAAATAGCTTTGGCCTTTTTTTTTTTTTTTTTTTTTTTTGGGGGGGGTTATATATATATATATATATATATATATATATATATATATATATATATATATATATATATATATATATATATATATATATATATATATATATATATATATATATATATATCACAGATCTGTAAACAAGATAATGCAATTTTATGATTATCTTATTCCTAAATTATTTCCAAAGGAGGATTCGAATACCTACTTCATTCCACCTCAAACGGACGGCATACAACAGAAAAGAACCTAAGGAAAGTTCATTGAAAGGTACCGGAATATCAGACAAAAGTTTCGAAAACTTGGATTATATTCAAAACAAAATTTTAAAAGTGGAACTAAAAAATCTGTTAACAGTATCACATTGAATTAAGGTATTATATGTATTTTTTATTTGTTTTATTAAATAACCTACGAATTTTTTTTTTAATTTAAATAATTATATTTTAAAGTTAGGTAATAAATAAAAATCTATTAGATTATTGAATGAAAAATTGTCTTAAAATAATAAGATAATTTGGCAAACTTTTCAGGTGACTATTTGTCAGAGGAAGAATATTTTGAAAAGCAGCAATGGCAGAAATTTAATAGACAACCTTGGGGACTAGTTGAACAAATATGGAAGGAAACTTCTGCTAACAGAATATTAGTTATTCACCATAACTAATAAGTACCATAAGCAGTACTTTGCTTGATTGACCAATATTGGAGCATGCAAATGGAATACATTCTGGTGAATATATATATATATATATATATATATATATATATATATATATATATATATATATATATATATATATATATATATATATATATATATATATATATATATATATATATATATATATATATATATATATAGGCATGTCTTCTTAAAGTGGAAGAATTATACTACTATTTTTTTGTTTAATTAGGTAAACATTGATTTTACGACTGTTCGGCACTTCTGCTAAATTTTATCTCAAGTGGAATTTGAACAAAGAAAGTATTAAACATTTGATGATGGAGAGAATCAAAGATAAAACATGTTTTAAAAAGTGTTTATCCGGAAAATTCAGGAGGTAGCAGTAATTTATGTTTGCTTTCATTTTAATTATGATTTTTATGAAAATTTACTTATTTGAAAATAGTAATTAATGATAATTATAAGATATTCATGTTTTACTGGAAAATGTTTTTATAAATCACATAGTTTAATGAAAGGCATGACCTCCATTATTATATATTAATGTTGAAATATAATTATGCCTATTATATTACAAAATTTAGTTTTGAGTAAGAGTGTGAAGTGTGTGTGTTTGTGTTAGATATTTTGTTATTAGTCCTTTAATTGTTTCAGACTAGAATCTTTCCAATAAAGTTTGAGGTCGAACTTTTATGATAAATTACAACTCATGAATACGGTTTCTTAGGTTTTAACATCCCTGTTTATTTTCTTAGGAGAAGATGCTGTGCTTTTGTATTTACTACCGTTGCTGCTAAAACCAAAAATAAATTTCGCTTCCATTAAAAAGAACACATTTTGGAAACCTTACAAACGTGATATGCAAGAGGCTTTTGTGATACATGTTCAGGTAATTTTTATTGAATTATTAATTAGATTTTATTATACTTTGCTATTAACTAAATCGTAACAGTAGCAATATCGTCAGGCTTGTCCAGGTACTTTTATCTCTCTTCTTCTCATCTACATAAAAAAAATGGCGTCCGTTAACAGTTCCTCAGTTCCAACTAAAAATTACCTCTCATAAACTTCGTATTCTTCCCCATCACCACTTGGGATTTGTCGGCCACCGGTGATGAGGTTCATGCCGCCGAGGAACTGCTGATGTGTTCTCTTGCCGGTCTTTTTTTATTGATTTATGTAGCGTGCGCGGTCTTCAATCTAATTTCAACTTGTTGAAAACCACCTCTCTTCGTCTAAACCTTCAGTTCTTGTTCTTGATCGAAAGTCAGGTGTCTGAACTTTCTGACAGCAACTCCTATTCTATTCCCTCCTACTATCTCTATCCTCAATTTTCTTAAAAAAAGGCGGATGTTGTGCATATGTACGCCACGATGTTGCCGATTCAATCTATATATATATATATATATATATATATATATATATATATATATATATATATATATATATATATATATATATATATATATATATATATATATATATATATATATATATATATATATATATATATATATATATATATATATATATATATATATATATATATATATATATATATATATATGCTTTCAGTTTTCTTAACCAGGCTTTCTTTCATCCACTAATTGAAAAATGTAATTGCATTTAAAATAATATAATTTTATAGTAGGAATATTTTTTTGAAAGTGTACATTTTTTAGATATTTTTGGCATTTAACATAACATATTTTGGTGGAGTATTTAAGAAATGGGTAAACACTTATTTATATTTACCATACCCGTTGATTATTTACCCTATTTATATAACAAAACGCGATATTGATTTCAGTTCCTTTAATCATCTCCCATTTCTTGATTTTATCCTAAACTTTTTTTTCAGAATCCCGAGGATGTCTGTCACTATATCCAGAAAACCAAGAGAAACTTTCCCAAATTTCTTTGAGCATGCAACCATTTGTAATTTTGCAGAGGAAAGACCTTTGAATATAGCTCAGATTCTTACGTAGTATTGAACGACATTTTATACGGATTTGACTCACCATTAAAGGCAGTTGAAAATTGCTTTAAAGTTTTTCGCGTTGCTCATGCAAGATATCCATTTGAGTGAAAATGTGGATTTCATTCAAAAATATTTTTGAAATTGAAACTGAGTGGGATAAAACGGTTTTAGGTGTTTGTGAACTAATTTCAGATATTATTTCATACAATATTGATGAAATATCCGATTAGACTTTCAATAAACATAATAATTCTATTTAATATTGAGACAAATTTTAGATATTTTATTTTCAAACTCTCTCCAAAAAGGAATACATATTTTATTGTCAACTATTATTTCAGAACATCATGAATTGTACTTAGTTATTTACTGATTCTAATTTAAAATCAAAACATTTTATGATACATTATCATAGGAAGGTTTGTGCATGTGGTCCAATTATTCATTTGTGGTGAATGAAATTTGAATCTAAACGTAGTTAAAATTAATCAGTAATAGTAGCAATTGCAGACGAAATATACTAAAAACAATTGCTACTAAATATCAGTTAAAATTTTCTTACCGTTTAATCTCAAAAAGAGATTTCGATGATAACATTGTATGCGGAAAAAAATAGATTTAAAAAATATTACTGGCATATCACCTATATGAAAATATAAGTTATGGGCAAAGGTTTAACCCATATTGTGTTGTTTTTAATGATATTACGTATAAATCAAATTACTTTTTACTTTCTACTTTTAAAGATATGCCGATATTTTGTCCAATTATTTACATTTTATTTTATGATCTTTCAAATTTAATGTTTTGTGTTAAAGAATGTAGAACACTTTTGAATTTAATTCTCATTATCATGTTCATGAATTTGAAATATCTCAAAACACAAATTTATGCCTATTATGTCTTATCTAACTGTGCTGATTTTAATTCTTACAAGATGAATGTTATGCTTGGTAAACATGTCTTTAATGAAATTTTTTATTATTTTCATTCATTTTAAAAAAAATTTTGTATATAAAATTTTTTCGTTTTCATTATTTCAAATAAATAATTTTGCAACTATCATGTTTATCTTTTTTTTTTTTTTTTAACCAATTATAAAGTTTATATAACAAATTTATAGTGTGTTAACAGTGTAAAAAAAATTTCTTTGTTTCCAAGCAGTTGCAAAAATATGTTAGTAACAACATGTTTTCGATTAATATTTTATTAAATCTGAAAAGTTAAATGTACAAATATATTAAATCTTCTTTACGGTATAAATTACTTTGCAATAGTTTATAGATTTAACATCGCACTCATAAAATTGACTAATATTTAAACGACAACATAGTTTAATTAGGATTATTTTTACAAAGGGAAACTTTGACGTCTCAAGCACTGAATTCATTTAAAAATATTTCCCTTTGTAAAAATAATCCTAATAGTCTTAAGTTTTTAAATATTCAATCGGTTTATGAGTACAAAATTTAAAATAATCTAGAAATTATTGCAAAGTTAATTATTCCGTAAAGGAAATATAAGTTATTTGTACATTTAACTTTTTAGATTTAAGAAATTTTAATCGCCAATATGTTGTAATTAACAAATTTTAGTTACCGCAACTGCTAATTTTTTTGTTCACATTAACAATATATGATTATCATAACTAAATTGAAGTACAAAAGTATTGTTATGAGAACGAACGGCGGGTGCTGTAGAAACTATAATTTTGGTTCCAGGAACAAAATTTTTATTAGAACGAAAAAAAAATAAGTGGATCCAACAAAAGTGTAGTTGCTTTAACCAAACATTAGACAAACAATTTATTAGTTTCAACGAAGGTTTAGTTACTTTAACCAACAATTCGACAAAAAATTTAGTAGACCCCACCAAATCTTAGTTACTTCAACCAAACAATGAAACTATATTTTGGTCAATGTAACATACTAATTTGTTGAGATAACTAAATTTTTGGTTGAGATTACTAAATTCCCAGATTCCCATTTAGATTCCTAATAAATTTCAAATAAATTTTTTGGTTATTGGAACAAATTTTTGGTAATGATAAACAAATATTTTGTTATTATAACGACAATTTGGTTAGAGATTTTGGTTACAGTAACTAAAATCAATTTAGTTATGAAAGTTTTGGTAATCACAACCAATTCTTTTGACTAAATTTTTGTAACGTTTACTAAAATTTGGTTACTGGTACAATATTTTTAGTCGTGGATAACAAATTTTTTTCGTTTTGGTAACAAAAGTACCTTTGTTATGGTAACCGAAATTTATAGTGCTCTATATCGACAAAAAAGTTTGGTTACAACAACCAATTTTTGGTCTCTGCAACCAAACAGTTTTTTCAGTGTATATATATATATATATATATATATATATATATATATATATATATATATATATATATATATATATATATATATATATATATATATATATATATATATATATATATATATATATATATATATATTATTGGCCTACCTCCCTCAATCTCGGATTTAAAAATTTTGCAACCTTTCAGTCTTCATCCATTCTACACACATGCCCAAACCACCTTAGTACACCCTCCTCTTCTCTATCAAACATTCCCCTCCTCCACCACATTTCTCCCTTATTCTATCATTTCTGACCCCATCTACCCTTCTTAAACCACTTATTGCTCTCAGTCTCTTCATCTCAAATACATTTTATCTTTTCCTCATCTGAGCATTCATCATCCATATTTTCACATCTATACATTACATATGGCAAACACATAACTCAAACATTCGTACCTTAATTTCCTTTGACGTTTTCCCTCAATCCTCTCATCACCTTCTTTCATTCCCTCCACCGTTCTATTCTTTATTTCCTTTTCTATTCCCCCTTTTCCATCCACCAAAATTCCCAAATATTTGAATTCTACCTCCTCCAATCTCTTCCCCCCACCTCTACAACCTCCCATTCTTCCCCTCTGACAACCACCTCCTCAGCCCCAATCTTCATTACTTTACTTTTTTATGGATTTATCCACCATCATTTGATTGCGCATTTCCAAACAAATTCTCTCACCAACAGTCTTAACTTTTCGCCATAGCAGAATCCGCAACAAACACCGCATCATCTGCAAACAGTAATACATTTACCTCCCATTCACCTTCTCCACTTCTAAGCCTAAAACTCCTTCTTCACCCTCAACCTCGCTCTACAGTTTTTATAAAAGGCTTTGATCCCTTTCAACAAACTTCCAACCACCTCCCATCCCTTTCTCAATACCTCGAACAACTTACTCCTACATTCACTATCATACGCTTTCTCCAAATCTCTCTCTCTCTCTCTCTCTCTCTCTCTCTCTCTTCTCTCTTCTTCTTCTTTCTCTTTTGTCTTCTAAATCTCTTCTCTTTCTTATCTATTTTATTTCTCTTTTCTTTATATTATCTTTATTCTTATATCTATATTTATATATATTATATATATATATATATATATATATATATATATATATATATATATATATATATATATATATATATATATATATATATATATATATATATATATATATATATATATATATATATATATATATATATATATATATATATATATATATATATATGGGTAACTTGGACGTATAGTTAAATATAGAACATTGCCTAGTATTACGCTTTTGAAAGTTTGCCGAACTTCGTTTTATAAAAATTTAAAGCCTATATATATATATATATATATATATATATATATATATATATATATATATATATATATATATATATATATATATATATATATATATATATATATATATATATATATATATATATATATATATATATATATATATATATATATATATATATATATATATATATATATATATATATATATATATATATATATATATATATATATATATATATATATATATATATATATATATATATATATATATATATATATATATATATATATATATATATATATATATATATATATATATATATATATATATATATATATATATATATATATATATATATATATATATATATATATATATATATATATATATATATATATGAGGGACTGTGTTTGTAGAGTTTGCATGACTTTTTTCTCTTGATTATGATAATGTGAAATGCTTTTGTGAATCATCAAAGGAGGGGCTTTGAAACACTTATCGA
>SEYY01022349.1:7500-22500 GCA_009176605.1 Armadillidium nasatum
TTTAACAATCTCCCAGATGACATAAAAAATGAAAGATCAATAAAATCATATGCGCGAAAAATCAAAAAAAGGTACTTAAATTCGTATTGATCCATTATTATTTTTGTTATTATCATCATCAGCATTATTATTATTATTGTTATTATTATTATTATTATTATTATTATTATTATTATTTTTATTATTATTATTATTATTATTATTATTATTATTATTATTATTATTATTATTATTATTATTATTATTATTATTATTATTATTATTATTATTATTATTATTATTATTATTATTGTTATTATTTTAATTATTATTATTACTATCATTAGTAATATTAAATTGTAATTATTATTATTATTATTACTATTATTATTACTACTATTATTATTGTCATTATTATCATTATTATTATTATTATTATTATTATTATTATTATTATTTTTACTATTATTATCATTATTGTTATTAATACTTTAATTATTAGCTTTATTATTATCATTATTATTATTAATATTATTATTATTATTATTATTATTATTATTATTATTATTATTATTATTATTATTATTTTTTTTTTTTTTTTATTATTTTTTTTTTTGATATTTTTATTAATAAGATTATTATCTCTATTCTTAATATTATTACATCAGATAATCTATAGCATTCAAGAATATTAATTCCAATACTGAAATCATCAAAACGATCATTATTATTACTAGGTAAAATGGGTGCAGCAACTGTCTTATCATTCTTATTGTCATTATTATTATTGAAAATTTTATTGAAAATATTATATTACAACTTATTATTATTATTGAAAATTTTATTGACAATATTATAGTACAGCCTATTTTATTACTACTATTATCATAACTATTATTATCACTATTTTTATCACTGGTGTATAATAGAAATTGTTATCAATATAGTTGCCACTATTATTATGATTTTTATTATTATTATTATTATTATTATTATTATTATTATTATTATTATTATTATTATTATTATTATTATTATTATTATTATTATTATTATTATTATTATTATTATTATTATTATTATTATTATTATTATTACTATTATTATTACTATTACTGTTATTACAATACTTGAAATAAATATCATCATTACTATTATTACTACTAGAATTATTGTAGCAAACTTCATATTTAATAACTTTGTCACTGTTGCTTACATGATCAATATATCTAGAATTTTATTGCTCTATAAGTAACCTTTCCTAACATGTAATTATCAAATTTATATATATTAAACTTTGGGGCTCAAAGGAAACGGCAGAGTTTTCCCCTAGCAGCCCCTTTTCAGAGAACTGGACTTTATTATTATAATTATTATTATTATTATTATTATTATTGTTACCTATTGTAATTATTATTGTATTTAACAGTATAGGACCTATTGTATGTAATAGTTCAAACTTTTATTTGTACTTTTTTCTGAATAAACTGTTCGAATTGAATTGAATTATTATTTTAAATTGGCATTATATTTTTTTAACATAATAAAAAAAAGGACTTCCAAACTAATAAAAATTTACCCTGAAAATTAATGGATATTAAAATAATAATAATAATAATAATAATAATAATAATAATAATAATAATAATAATAATAATAATAATAATAATAATAATATAATAATAATAATAATAATAATAATAATAATAATAATAATAATAATAATAATAATAATAATAATAATAATAAATAATAATTAATAATAATAATAATAATAATAATAATAATAATAATAATAATAATAATAATAATAATAATAATAATAATAATAATAATAATAATAATAATAAATTGTTAGGAATAATAATAATAATAATAATAATAATAATAATAATAATAATAATAATAATAATAATAATAATAATAATAATAATAATAATTAATAATAATAATAATTTTAATAAAAATGTTATTAATAATAATAAAAATAATAAAATTAATAATAATAATAATAATAATAATAATAATAATAATAATAATAATAATAATAATAATAATAATAATAATAATAATAATAATAATAATAAAGGAAAATTAGTTCTCACAGGAAGCAAGCAGTGACGTCCGATGGTAAAGAAGCCGAAAAAACTTATCCTTGGAAATCGTTCAAGAATGTTGCAAATTGTTTGAATCTTTGGAATAATAAAAAAGTAAATCAATGAAGAGAGAAAAAATTATTAAATAATAATACTGATTATAATAATGATAGTAATAATAATAATAACAATAATAATAATAATAATAATAATAATAATAAAAATAGTAATAATAATTAATTACAATAATAATAGTAATAATGATAATAATATAATAATAGTAATAATAGTTACATAGTAATAATAATAATAATAATAATAATAATAATAATAATAATAATAATAATAATATATAATAATAATAATAATAATAATAAAAATAAAATAATAAAAATAAAAATTTTTTTTTTTTTTTTTTTTTTTTTTTTTTTTTTTTTTTAATTTTTTTTTATTATTATTATTATTATTATTATTATTATTATTATTATTATTATTATTATTATTATTATTATTATTATTATTATTATTATTATTATTATTATTATTATTATTATTATTATTATTATTTTATTATTATTATTATTATTATTATTATTATTATTTATTATTATTATTATCATTATTATTATTATTAATATTATTATGGCTAATATTATATTTGTTAATAGTAATAATAGTAGCAGTAGAGTTATGGTATTAGTACTAGAAGTAGCTGTAGAAATTAAATTTATTTTGAATAGTATTTTACATAAATAAAATAATAGAATAATTTAATTTAAAATAAAAAAGTTATATACAAAAAAGATTTTACGGCAATTAAATATTTTAAAATGAATTGATAAATTATTTGATAAATTAAATATTATTTACCTGACTTCTTTTGTAGAAGGACTTCTTCACAAGCGGCCATTTTGTGCAACAAGTTCGCCAGAGCTTGAGTCTGTTTATGATAATAATAATAATGATAATAATAATAATAATAATAATAATAATAATAATAATAATAATAATAATAATAATAATAATAATAATAATAATATATATATATATATATATATATATATATATATATATATATATATATATATATATATATATATATATATATATATATATATATATATATATATATATATATATATATATATATATATATATATATATATATATATATATAATGATTGTTTAAATTATTTATACTAAGCAAAGTAATAAAATAAAAGGTTAAAAAAAAAATTACTAAAACGTGAACACTAATTAAGAAAATAGTTTCTTTAGTTTTTTTACGTACATTTTTCCTTTTAATACAACAAAATTAAAGAATATTTGAAGAGAATATTCTCTGTATCCTTAATTTTAAATGAAATATAAACAACACAATAAAATGAAGGATTTTATTGTGTTGTTTATATTTGGCATAAATAACAGATTTCTGCAGGAAATTTCTTCAGTCATTTACCCTAACGAGGAAAAGGCTCTTTTTTTAATAAAAATATTTTTGTGATTATTTTATTCGTTTGTTTTAATGAATATTTGAAATATTTTTTTTTTTTTACAGAGGAATATAATATTTTATCTAACAAGAATTCTAGTGTCGTTATATATATATATATATATATATATATATATATATATATATATATATATATATATATATATATATATATATATATATATATATATATATATATATATATATATATATATATATATATATATATATATATATATATATATATATATATATATATATATATATATATATATATATATATATATATATATATATATATATATATATATATATATATATATATATATATATATATATATATATATATATATATATATATATATATATATATATATATATATATATATATATATATATATATATATATATATATATATATATATATATAGTGTGTGTGTGTGTGTGTGTGTGTGTGTTGTTGTTGTTGTTGTTGCTGCTCTTGAAGTACTTACTTTAGTATATATTGCATCTGAGAAAACCAAAATAACACATATAAGAAGAGCGTTCGAACTCATTGACCAAAGAATTTTAACTTGATAATCACACGCTGTTGTAATTCTTGTAACTTCCGATATAATGTATACCAAGTTATTTAGAAAGATAAACGTAATTGGTTTTTGAAAGTAATCAATAATCTCCTCATTGAGATTATAAAATGAATAAAGTTTCTTTATGAAATCTTCAATTTTTGTCTTCTGAAAGATTTTAGGAAAACGATTTTGAAGGTGCTTTGGTTTTTCGGAACCAAAAACTTCGCTTTTAAATTCTTCGGCAAATGAAAGCAGTTGTTCTACGAAGCAAAAATACAAACTGCAAAATACAACTGTTAAATGGTGTCCAAAGAAACTGAAGAAAATTTTTGCTATATAAAGAATTTGGGAATTATTTTTTGAGTCTTTCACATGAAGTAAAAATGTCATGAAGTAAAGTATATATAAGCATAAACATATGATAAATGTTAAGTAATTTTCTCTCAATTTTCCACTTTTCGTCTTAGAATAAGCAGCAAAATATTTTATTATATTCTCAAAAGTTTTGGAATAAATTTTCGCATAAACAGCAACAAAGGCAAACATAAAGGCCCAAAAAATACGCCCTGTAATAACAACTACAGGATTTATGCCCCTTTTAAAATCATTAGATGATTTTCCCTCATAATCAGTATATTCAACTGCGATAACCTGTATAATATAAACTGGAACAAAAGTAATTTCAACAATCAGTAAACAATTGTGGTATATATTCTGAATTGTACTAGTTAGTTTCCATTTTTTCCTTGAGATTCTGAATTCAACACCAAATATGAAAGATATAATTAAGAAAAACTTTAGTCCATTGTGGAAGTATTGTTGGTTTATCATGTTCTCTAACGAAACTGTAAAATGCAACCTTGACGATAAAATGTAACTTCTATTACTAAACTCTTTCGCTCATTAATTAATTAAAGTTTTATATATCATTTATTATAAAGAAAACAAACTGTAAAATGAATGTTGAACCAAATACCATTGATTTTGTTAAATTATTTAGCACCTTCCTATTAGTTATCGATTTTCATTAGTGAGCAGCGAGGCAGAAATTTCAAATTAAAATTCATAAATTATGTCAGTTTTTCGGGAGAGTAAATATTTTCATTAAAATTTAATTTCTCGTCTGAAGTTAATGGATTAAACTAAAAATTAAAGATGTCGTCCAATCATTTCCAAATCTACAATTAAATTTAAAATTGGATCAGAAGAAAATGGTTATTCTCATTTTTAACGTTTGAAAAATATCACTCACGGAAACTTCTTTTTCATCCGATTGCAATAAAACATATTTCATAAAAAAGATTTTCCTCAGTCATTTCCAACTCTGAAGTAAAAATGGAAATTGCTCAAGTAGAATATATTATCATCACTTCAACCATTTTAAATTATCTCATTCAATTCAGATGAGTATATGAAATCCGATAAACCTATTAAAATCTAGACAAAATTTAGAAACTATTAAAACAGCGATTTTGAGTACTTTGAGGACCTTTCGTATTTCAAATCGACACGCGAAATATTAAACCAAAGCCAGTGGCAGTAATAAAAAATCGGACAAGTTAAAACATTTGTGAAGCTCTCGCCAATTTGGCGAGGGTATATTATATATATATAAATCTCATATATGGATTATGTCTTTTTTTCCTTCATTTTTTCTAACAAACTAGTTCGACTTAACCTAACCTTGATTTAAAGGGAAAATGTAGGTCTAACTGCCAGCACCTAAAATACTAGTTCGACTTAACATAACCTGGACAAATTAACACTAGCGGCAGCAAAGAAGACTAGTCTGACGAACGCTGGCATCTCTAAAGCTTCGCGAAATCAAGGGAACTCGTACAAATCGGTTTATTTAGTAAAAAAAAACAAAAACAAAAACAAAAAAAAATGTAATGTCGTCCCAAAAAAACGAATGAGCCTACTTTGACTGGCTATAGCAATTTGAAAAAATATTATAACTTAAAAGTTGAGTGTCCTAAAATGATTCAATGATTATAAAACATTGGTATTATTAACAGTAGTATATGGTGCGCTTTCGAAAAAATCTGGCAACCTGACCCTAACGGTCTTTTCTGCATTTGCGCGCAATACTGCATTCTCAGGGACCTTCCTGATATTTTCATATTTTCTTTGTCGGTTCACTGACCCCCCACGCGGACCCCCGGACCCCCCAGATTCGAGCCAATTTCAGCCGGACTGAACCGCAAAGAAAATGGTCAGGAAAGAGAGTGAGGTGACCGCAGCGATTTTGCAAACTTAGGCAACTTTCCTGATACCATTTTTGGGGGGTTCACTGGGCCCCCGCGGGGCCCCTTCCCCAGACTTGATGCCAATTTCAATGGGTTGAACCCCACAAAATGGTGTCATGAAAGAGCGTGAGGCCAATTTGAGAGGAGTGATTTGCATTGCAAATCAAAATCCCGTTTGGCTTAGGTTGCCATATTTTTTCGAGGTAGCAAAATCTGGCACCCGTCGAAAGTGCACCCTATACTACTAGTAACTTCTAAAGCACAACTTTGAATTTTGTTAGGAAGAAATTTTTTTAATTAAACAAAAAAAAAAGAATCAAATCAAATTATCGACCATCAAAATTGGTAAAACGTACTGTAATGCCTACTTGAAATCACAAGCCAAATAAACTGCTATCAATTATATAAAATATCTGAAAGATTCGAAGTGTTTGGAGAGTCTTAAATTTTTTTTTTATGAAATCAAAAACGTTCCGATTTTCAATTAGAAATAAAATTATAGCAAATCAAAATATCAAAAATAGAAATTTTCATTTTTTCCTAAATCTATTTTAGATTAACTTTCTTTGTTGGATTTGAAATATATTTTTCTGATAAAGTTATTTCGAAATGAATGGGATCATATGGAAAAAGTGGGAAATTAAAATAAATTTTTTATACTCTACCAGTCTTCATTTTTTTTCCTTTCTTAATTATTTTTTTTATTTTTTATTTATTTATTTATTTATTTATTTATTTATTTTTTTTGTAAAGCAGTCCTTAGGTAGATGTAATTCTGATAGGCATCACTAAAATATTTGGGCCTCTCCTACAAGAATAGAAGTGTTATTTAGTTGCTGCCCTATATTTAAATTTTTTTAAATCTCACAAAACGAATTTGCATAATTCGGGAATGCAGAAAACTCATGTTTCTGGAGTTTGAAGACGACTATAAAATCTAAGAGCAGAGTCTCTGCGGCGAAAAGCACGAGAACAGGTAGAGTTAAACCAAGGTTTGTTAGGTTTAGTTGAAAGAAAAAGAAAGCTAAATGCAAACCTGCATGAAATATGACCTCCATGTATGACCTCGGTTATAAGATTTTCAAATTGAAACAATAATCATTCCAAGGGAAATCAAAGGAATAAGTTGGTAAGTTCCACCAGTTACGAGCACCAAAGTGTCAATAGAGACTCCAGACCTAAGTCGGGAGTCTTTTCTACAGAAGACTTGAAGAGATAGAAAAGGAAACAGAGATTAGAGGAAGATTAGAGGAATCCAGAGGTCAAAAAATGCTTACCAGTATAAAGATATGAACTGGATGTTAAGAAAAGAACACATCACCAAGATGATCATGGATACATGTAGGGAATTGAGTTATCTGCTCAAGGTTCCTTTCTATCACTCTCTCTGTCTTTCTGTCTCTGTCTTTCTGTCTCTGTCTTTCTGTCTCTCTGTCTCTCTTCTGTCTCTGTCTCTATCCATATATATATATATATATATATATATATATATATATATATATATATATATATATATATATATATATATATATATATATATATATATATATATATATATATATATAAGTTTCATAATTGTAATTATAAATGCTGTTTCCTATTTTCTTATTAACTTTCTTTTTTCCTGCTCAAATTTATAAGCACGATAATGAGTAAATTTTTGTAAACAAACACACACACACACATACACACACACACTCAAATCTGCAATCTAAATTACAGAAACACTAAAGTGAAAATACTTACGATGGAGAATTACCTTATAATATACGGCGTCAGCAAAATAAAAGATGATGCACATTTGAAGTGAATTAATACTAATGGGGAAAAACCTTTTAAACTGATAATCCGAAATTGTTGCAACTCTTGTGATTTCCGTTATTATAAATAATAAACTTGCTAGAAAAATAAGTGATACTGTTGTTTGAAAATAGCTACAGATTTCTTCGGTAATGGTAAGGAGTTTTACAACTTTCCTCGTCAATAGTTTAATGGATTCGAATTTAACTATCCCAAATTTTTTAGAAAATTTCTTTACTCTCAAGATAATTGACATCCTTTTTAAGAACATCAGTCAATGAGAGGAGCTGCTCAACAGTACAGATAAATAAGTTACAAAATGTGTGACTGGTATAAACTGTGCGTAAAAATAGAAAATTTGTCTTATAGCAGAAATGTATTCCTCAGTTGTAGAATTTGAATAATCTTTTACTTTGTAAGCGTAGTAGTTAAACAGATAGAGTATATTCATACATAGAGATATGATAAATATAACGTAATTTTCATGTACTTTTTCAATAGATTTTTCACTGAAAACTGCAGTTTTTCTCATCGTCTTCATAAATTTTTTTGAGAACAGTCTTGTATACATGGAAGTGAAAATTAAACTTACTGCGTAAATCAAGCGACTTGCAATCAACAACTGTTATATTAACCTCTTTTTTCCAGACTACCTGAAGAATGTATTTGATAAATATCATATTCAGAAACAAAAATTTGCAAAATATATATCGGGACAAGGACTGCTAAAGCTATACTTTGACAGTTATGATATATTATTTGAATAAATGTAAGCCATTGCCATCTTTTCTCTGATGGACGAAGAATGCTAATTCCAATCAAAGAAGAAAGTATTAAATAAACTTTAAGTCCACAATGCAATGAATTCTGACTTCATTTTTAATTAAAAGATAGTTATAAAAATTTCATTACTATTTAAAAGATTATTAATTTTATAATACTTAAGAAGTCTTTCTCCATTAAATTGCTTCATTAGCCCTTCATTTCATTCCAATGAAAATATATTACTGTTGTAAATATCGAGGTCTTAAAAAATTACATTCAATAAATATTGAGTAACTGTACTCGAGTTTCGATATCTTTAATCATTAATAAATCATATAAATATTATTACACTATATTACTATATTACTATATTACATAAATATATTACTGTTGTAAATATCGAGGTCTTAAAAAATTACACTCAATTAAATATTGAGTAATTGTACTCGATTTTTGATATCTTTAATCATTAATAAATCATATAAATTTTATTACACTTATATCAAGTATTTTATGATAATATACATCAGATATAATTAAAATTAATTAGCAAGGTCTTTTTCCAAATATTAGCCCAACAACTTCAAAGACTTCAAGAAACCTTCATAAATGTTTTCCAAATATGAATTTCAATTTACAAAAGGTTAGGTTATTTTATAATTAATTATCGAATTGACTACTCAAGGTCATTGTTTTCATCTGAATAATTTAATGAATTGATCATGCGAAGAGTATTCAATTAAAACTAAAACTATTTCTTAACTCACTTATTCAAGGTTCTTTAATAAATAACTTTCTTATTCAATAATGTTCAGAGACTCAACTTCAAAATTTTATTAAAAATTATTTAAGGGTAAATATATATATCGATTTTTCTTTTAAATTGCAACAATACGTCACAGATAATGCGTTACTCCCCAACCCCCAAAAAAAGGAAAAAAAAAAAGTAGATTCTTTCTATCCTTTAGTTGATCATAGGCATTAAAATCTTAATATATATATATATATATATATATATATATATATATATATATATATATATATATATATATATATATATATATATATATATATATATATATATATATATATATATATATATATATATATATATATATATATATATATATATATATATATATATATATATATATATATATATATATATATATATATATATATATATATATATATATATATATATATATATATATATATATATATATATATATATATATATATATATATATATATATATATATATATATATATATATATATATATATATATATATATATATATATATATATATATATATATATATATATATATATATATATATATATTATATTTTTTGTCCAAAATTTACGACTTACTGTGAAAACACATTATTATGTTAATCTTTTAGATTTATAAAGCGTCAGTAGATAGTAATTTAAGTGATAAAAAATGCTCATATTACGTAAAAGAAACGAATGTAGATTCAGATATTAGCAACAACTGTTTTTAATCCACAAAAAATGATTCCTTGAAATATAAGACACTTTGCGTCATAGAAAAAAAAGTCACAATAAATAAAATTTTAGTTCTAAATGTAGTAAAAGCTAAATCATCTTTTTCTTTTCAATTAAAGCATGATTTTTGGCCAAGCTTTTTAAAAGATTTTATAGATAAGTAAGTTTAGTCGTGTAACGTATATATATAATTAATAAAATAAAAGATAATAAACTTGAGATTACAGTAGGAAAATTGAATGAGAAATTGGTCCTATACTGATTAATTTTTATAATAAAAAAGGTCAAATGTCAGCCCAATGTTTTAATCAAAATTGATTTTTCTCCTCTCCAAAGTAAGCTACAAATTCATTATCATTATTATAATAAGGCGCAATTCTTAACAAGAAAAATCCATTTTATTCTTTATTGTTTAATGAAATTATCAATTTAATAACCATGTTTATCTTTGAAAACGTATATGAATTTACAACGATGCTCGATGATTATAATTAATTAATGTTCGATATGGAGTTAATTTTCTTGTCAATGCGAGTTAAAAATCGGTATTTCATTAATTATTCTTCCAACACATAAGACCAATCTAAGTAATGGTCTTGTTCAACATGACATTTTTCCGGTGAAAGAATTGTGGGAATAGCAGAATTAAGGTCAATGAATTAAGGAAGAATGAGGATCATGATTGGAACGATTTGGAACATGTTTTCCTGACGATTCACTCTGGTTATTCGATACTTCCTTCCTAGCTGGAAAATGAAACATGAAATACGGCTTTTAGGAAAGATCCTCACAGGACATTGATGTCGGGCGTTGATTGTGAGATGCGTTACGTCTATGATTCCAATTCCGTAAAGAGGGCTCTACTAGTGATCTTCTTTCACTTCTCTCTGACTCTTGGTCCTCCGCTAATCGGCGTTTTGGTGAATCTTTCACTGTAGCTATGGACATATCCAAAGCTTTCGGTAGAGACTATGACAAAGCTTTGATTTCCAAACTTCTCTCTTTCAGAATCTTTCCTTCTCTGTGTGGTATTCTCTCTGATTTCTTTTCCGGTCGTTCTATAGAATCTCTTGTAGAATGTCACCATTCTTCCTTTAAATCAATTAATAGTGGTGTTCCTCAAGGATCTGTTCTATCCCCAACACTTTTTCAACTTTTCATTAATGACCTTCTTTCTATTACTTTCTAACCTATCCACTCCTATGGCGATGACAACATTTTTCATTACTCCTTTCAATCTGAAAGAAAACCCCCACCCCAAACAGCCGTTTATAGATGAAATGAGGGTGGTTTTAAAGACAACTTACCTCTGATCTTTCTTGTTTCTCTTTTTAGAGCAGAGAAGAAATTGGTCGTTTTCAATGCCTCAAAAAACTCATATCTTTTATCTTTCTACACGACACAACCTTCTACACAACTATAAAATTTTTTTCAAGAACACGAGACTCAAACCTTCGTCTGTCCTTCATATTATCGATGTTTCTGTTTCTTGTGATTTTTCTTGGAAAGATTAAATTACAACTCTTTCTACTCTTTCTATATAAGCTTCTAAGAGGTTGGGTGTTCTGAGGAGCCTTCATGATTTTTTCTCGATACCCTAGTTGCTTTCTATATATATATATATATATATATATATATATATATATATATATATATATATATATATATATATATATATATATATATATATATATATATATATATATATATATATATATATATATATATATATATATATATATATATATATATATATATATATATATATATATATATATATATATATATATATATATATATATATATATATATATATATATATATATATATATATATATAAGTAAGTTGTGAAGATTAGTTATCCACATATTGTGTGAAGAACGAAGAAGAAAGACCACAGAATATGCCTGTAAAACTTTATTCGATTAAAATGTCTAAAAAATATGATAGATCTAAAAAGTATGATAATGACACCTTCTGCGTCAGTGAGTGTCGAGAGAGACGAAACAGTAGTAAAATCTAATTGTTCATATGCACAATGGAAGATTTTTGAATTTTATTTTTCCTTTATATATCTAAATAACATTTAATTTAAATATATATCTAAAATAACTAAAATAAAAATAAAAAACATTAAATTATATGATTTTTATTATTTTCATTTTTCAATTTATGCTTTACTTACCTTTTGATGTAGAGAATCAGCAATAAATAAAATTAAAAATAAATTATTCGCGTTGATTGCAATGGCGAAAATCCCCTTAAAAGAGAAATTGGAGAGAGTTGCCATTTTGGCTCCTCTGGCCAACATGTATGTGAGATTATTAAGAAACATAAGTGAAATAGAAACTTGAAAGTACTCCAATAATTTTTCTGTAATGATGTAGAACTTGAGCAAGTTTTTCTTGAGTGATTGTATGTCTTTCAATTTCATTTTGCTCTGAAAGTGTTTAAAATTCGTGGCCAGTTTCGAACCTAATGGAGTATTTGTTAAATTTAACACATCGTCTTTCAAATTTTCAGATAAAGATGATAATTTTGCCATTATAGAGAAGAACAAATTGCAATACCCAAAATGAAATGTGATCCCGTAGCAGAAGAAAAAATATTGCGAAAATGTTATCAAGTTTACTCCTTTTTTTTCAATTGTAATTATTCGAATCAGATTGCCTGAGTAGCATAGAGCCAACCAAATGGAAACTAAGACAATTAAATTATTTCCTTTTTTAGCTGCGCCAAAGTTTGAGTTTAAGATTGTAAAATACTTCAACGATGCTGCTAAGGTTTCAAAATCAAGTCGTGTTTGAATCGTCGTAAACAGAAGTGAACAATGAAAAACTAAACGGCTTAAAACTGAAACTGAAGCGTATATTACCTTTGCATAAGCATATAACGAAATTAGCTTGAGTTCTCTTGAGTCAAAAATTAAAGTTTCTGCAAGAGCAACTGGGAAAAAGACTAAAACAGTAATCAAAATAACATTTTGGTAAATGTTTTGAACTTTATTTATCCACTGCCATTTTTTTCCTCTAAAATTATAACATTTAACACCAAATAAAGAAGCGATAAATATGCTGAATAGTAGCATTGTATTAAAATTTTTATTCATATTTTAATTGTTTATTAACTATAGATTTCCATTAAAATGCTATTTTATTCTATTGACACTGATATTTATCGAAGTATATTTTAATGGATTTTAGTTTCTTATTATGAACACAAAATAAACAGTTTGATATTATTTATTTTATTTTAGTTTGAATTTATCAAAAAATTTCTCTAGATTTCCATTAAAATTTATGAAATAATTTCTATTAGATTTCTATTATATATATATATATATATATATATATATATATATATATATATATATATATATATATATATATATATATATATATATATATATATATATATATATATATATATATATATATATATATATAATATATATATATATATATATATATATATATATATATATATATATATATATATATATATATATATATATATATATATATATATATATATATATATATATATATATATATATATATATATATATATATATATATATATATATATATATATATATATATATATATATATATATATATATATATATATATATATATATATATATATATATATATATATATATTATATATATAATATATTATAATATATATATATATATATATATATATATAAATTTCTAATAAACAGCAACTATACATGTAGAAGCGTTTTTATTTATGATATAACCGACTAAATGCCTATCAGCTTCTAAAACTAGTTTTAAATGTCATTTCCTCATGTCTCCAATAGTTTATCTCAATCTTAGAAGAATAAGAATAAAAAGAGAAGAGAAAGAAAAGGAAGAATAAGAAGAAAAAGTAAAATATTTTAAATTAAATTTCAAAAAACTTGATAAGAGTGTATTTTAAATTCGATTTCAAACCTGAGATAATATTGTACAATTATTTAATTAAAAATATGAAGAAGTAATTCATTAAACAAATTGAAACAGATCTTAACACACACTAGTATATTTTAAAACTTTTTTATTATTTTCATAACTCCAATACACTCTTCATCAAAATAAGTACTTTAAAATCAATACTGATTATTTACATTTGAATAATTGCGCATTTAATTATAATTTTTAATATTATATATATATATATGTATATATATATATATATATATATATATATATATATATATATTATATATATATATATATATATATATATATATATATATATATATATATTATATATATAATATATATATATATAATATATATATATATATTATATATATATATATATATATATATATATATATATATATATATATATATATATATATATATATATATATATATATATATATATATATATATATATATATATATATATATATATATATATATATTCCTTGGTGAAAATTGCAGGAGACCTAACAATGTTCCCACGGTTGAGAAATTAAATGTCAACATGTTCCGATACAAGGCGTTTGAATGTG
>SEYY01022349.1:27500-32500 GCA_009176605.1 Armadillidium nasatum
TTAAGATTGATCTTCTATAGGACGACTGGAATGGAAATCAGAGAGAAAGTCACTGAGGCAAAGGTATGAGTGAAGAGTTCCGCTTTAGCAGAAGGCAAAGCGAAAGCTGTGACGTTGGAAGGCACTATAGTATTTAAAGTAGAATTAGCAGAGTTAGAGTTGACAGGTTTTGCCTAATACCAGAGAGAGTGTGATGAAGAGAAACCAGAAAATGATTGCATTTTCAACAGAGAAAAAGAGTATTTAATATTACGGAAAATAAACTTTACATAGGTTCCGGATGAAATAAAATTGCATAAGTTTGTAGTTTTCAAATCGACTATCAGCTGTCTTCGAAGTTCAGAACATCCCGGTGATAACGCATAACTTGCTCATTTAAGAAAGCTCCCATATTCTTTTTCAATATATAAAATGAACTTAAAGGGCATAGACTTAGGCATTTTCACAAAGTTATTCACCATAATCGCAACTAACTTCATATATAGATTTAGGCTTTGTGATTGCCCATGAATCTCATAAATACTGCGATAGAGTTGAATTAAGCTGTTTTTAATTCCTGCCGAAATTCCTTATTCTATCAAGTCTTCTTTATTCCTATCCCCAAGAATAAAACTGAGCTAATTTGAAAGATTTTACGAAACTCCTGAACAAAAATGAAGAAGAATACGGCTTAGAGAGAATTTAAAGATCTCCATATTGGTCATCTGAGATGAGATTTGAAGGTATTTGATATTTGCAAATCCATCGTCTTAGCATATTTTTGAAAAGTCTATAAAGAATAGATGATTCAGCAATAACACGTTAGTAAGAAGGTTGAGAGGATTCTTTGTTATCAACAAAGTACACCCACGGAAGAATCAGATTTGAATCTGGATCATATTAGAGTAAAAAATTTGAGGTGCGAAAATTAAGCTTATTACGAAATAAGAAAACAAGAAGATGAAAGACGAAGAAGTTTGGAACTGAGAAAGATGAGATAGAAGAGGAACTAGAAAGAGTATCGCATTTTCTACCGAGAAACCAGTTCAAAAAATCACGAACATTTTTTGCACTGATTAGAGATCGCGAAGCATAACAGAGGTACTAAGTTGTTGAATAGCTGGAAAGTCGAAGTCATATGGAAGAAAACTCTGAAGTTCTCTTATTAATTATTAATTCCAGAAAAGGACACAGTTCGTGCTTACATACAGACAACATACGACCAAAGATAGTGACATTAAAATGGGACCAGAGTAGGGTTTGTTGTAATAGAGTTCGAATACCTGGGTTTTAGTTAAGAACATGAGATAATATTTAGAATAAGGGAATTTATACGCAAAAAAAGTACAAATTAAAATATGGTGTGAAAAATTAGGCAAATGTTGGTGAAGGAAGGATACATGAATCAGAATAAGCCGGAACATTCTTACTAGCAACAACCCTATCAACAGAGTCTACTGACACTATGATATGATACCAAAGAGAGGTATTGATGAGGGCCGTTATTTTATACAGAACATTCTAACTGCATAATTTGTCGCCATTTAAAAAATAAAATTTTCCTAAATGTGTAATGTTTTGTACACCAAAAGAGTGAACAAGAAAAGGGAAAGAGAAAGGTAATAACATGTGTCTGTAAAAATCCAATGTACGATCTAAAGTACGATTAAGATGGCTTCTGTCTCAGTGAGTAGCGAGAAGGGCAAAAGACTTAACATTTAAGCTCGTTAAAATGCTCATGCCCAACGTAGCTCTCCATATGCGTAATGTAAACTTTTACATTTTATATATCCCATGTAACCTAACCACTGTATATATATATATATATATATATATATATATATATATATATATATATATATATATATATATATATATATATATATATATATATATATATATATATATATATATATATATATATATATATATATATATATATATATATATATATATATATATATATATAATTAACTATATACCTAAAGTAACTAAAATAGTGTAAAACCTAATTTTCGAATATTTTCTAATTAAAATTTAATTGTACAGTATATCTCAATTAACCAAAATAAATGCAATAGTATACGTATCTTTCAATATTTGCTATACTTACCTTTTGTTGTAAAGAATCAGCAATTAATAAAATTAAAAACAGATTATTCGCGTTGATTGTAACTGAGATAATTCCATCAGCGGTGAAATCGGACGCAGTTGCCATTTTAGCTCCTTTAGCCAATATGTAAGTGAAATTATTAAGAAACATAAGTGAAACAGAAACCTGAAAGTACTCTAATAATTTTTCAGTAAGTATGTAGTATCTGAACAAATTTTTCTTGAATGTTTTCATGTCTTTCAATTTCATTTTACTTTGAATGGGTTTAAAGTTTGTGAATAGTTTCAAAACCAATGGACTATTTGTGAAATGCAGCGAGTCATCTTTCAATTTTTCAGCTAGAGATGACAATTCTGCCATAAGAGTGAAGAACAAGTTGCAATACCCAAATTGAAATTGGGTCCCGTAGAAAAAGAAAAAGTATTCAGTAAACGATATCAAGTTTTTTTCTTTTCCATCCGTTATAATTATTCGAATAAAATTGGCTGTGTAGCAGAGAGCCAACCAAATGGAAGCTAAGAGTATTAAATAATTTCCTTTTTGATCTGCACCAAAGTTTGAGTTTAAGATTGTAAGTTTCTTCATCGATGCTGTTACGGCTTCAAAATCAAGTCGTGTTTGAATTGTTGTAAACAGAATTGAAGAATGCCAAACTAAACGGCTTAAAACTGAAACTGAAGCATGTATTACCTTTGCATATGGAAATGAAGAGACTGGTTCAAGATTCCTTACGTTAAAAATGAAAGTTGTTGCAAGACCAACTAGGAAAAAGATTAAACCAGATATCAAAATAACATTAAAATAAATGCTTTGAACTCTATTTATCCACTGCCATTTTTTCCCTCTAAAATTATAACATTTAACACCAAGTACAGAAGCAATAAATAAACTGAATACTAGTCTAGTACTAAAGTTTCTCATTTTTAAAATGTCTGATAACTTTAGGCTTGTGTGAAAATGAAATTTTATTTTATCAGCATCAATGTTTTATCAAAGATTGGGTTTACATTAATTGAATTTACATTTTCTTCTGTTTTTAACATAAAATAAGCGGAAATTGATATTTTAATTTCACTTTAGGTTAATTTTATCCAATAATTCATATTATTTGATATTTATCTCAACACAGAAAGTTAAAACCAACTGAAAAAAAAAAGTATAGCTTGACTATCATTATATATATATATATATATATATATATATATATATATATATATATATATATATATATATATATATATATATATATATATATATATATATATATATATATATATATATATATATATATAATATATATATATATACTCAAAATATCGTTATTTCGATAAATATTAAGGCACACTCGCTTTCTTTCTCTTCTGAAATTTCTCATGGAACTTATTTAAATCTGAAGACGCTTATTTAACCTTGATAATATTTAGAATTAACTAAATGTCTATCAGTTTTTACAGCCTCAAAATTCATTTCCTAATGTCTCACTTAATTTATCTCAGCCTTAGTAGAAGAAGAAGAAAAAAAGAAGAAAGAAGAGGAAGAAGAAGAAGAAGAAGAAGAAGAAGAAGAAGAAGAAGAAGAAGAAGAAGAAGAAGAAGAAGAAGAAGAAGAATTATTTACACCTATTAATAACAATCGAAGAACTAATACTTTTGGTCAATTTTTAAAATCAGTTAAAAATATATAATTCAAAAATTTGATCTAATTGTATTCAACTTCTATTTCGAAAATAAGAAAAAAAAATTTACAATTATTTGATTAATTAAAATATCATTGCAAGAAGTAAATATTTTTTTAAAAAATGAAAATGATCTTAACACACATGTATGCTCTAAAACTTTCCTGTGCTTAAATGTCACTAATGTCAAAATAGCTCTCCATCCATGACAAGATCAATTAAACAAGAAATCTATAGAATTTTAATTGAGCAATTTTAAATGAATACAAATTATATACATGGAATACATTACGTAATTTTGTGTATATATATATATATATATATATATATATATATATATATATATATATATATATATATATATATATATATATATATATATATATATATATATATATATATATATATATATATATAATATATATATATATATATATATATATATATATATATATATATATATATATATATATATATATATATATATATATATATATATATATATATATATATATAGATATATATATATATATATATATATATATATATATATATATATATATATATATATATATATATATATATATATATATACTATATATATATATATATATATATATATATATATATAATATATATATATATATATATATATATATATATATAGAGAGAGAGAGAGAGAGAGAGAGAGAGAGAGAGAGAGAGAGAGAGAGAGAGAGAGAGGCCCTATTTATTTATTCATAATAAGAATGATGAAATACCAAAATTTTTCCAACATATTATACATTATTTTGATGTTTCTTACAAAATTATTTGAATTTCATGGGCTACCACCCCATAAACCACAACTCCTTGGTTGTTGTTTTTTATTAACGCTATTATTAATTAAAAGGTTACTAATAATTAATTATTGAAACTAAAAAGAAAAAATCTAAAATAATTTAAAATTGTTTACCATTCAATTAAATCTTTTTATTAATAGATGTTTTTATGATAGACTTTATTATTTCTCCAAAAATATGTCGTCCTACAAATTGGACGTTTGTTATTATTATTTAAATATTTTATGCAGTTTATATATATATATATATATATATATATATATATATATATATATATATATATATATATATATATATATATATATATATATATATATATATATATATATATATATATATATATATATATATATATATATATATATATATATATATATATAATATTATATAT
>SEYY01022350.1:0-7500 GCA_009176605.1 Armadillidium nasatum
TTATTATTATTATTATTATTATTATTATTATTATTATTATGAGGAAATAAGTGACGGTGATGCAATTATATGCTTAAAAACAATTAAAAAATACTTTTTCTCTTCCAGGTTCAACTAATTGAGAAAATTCCAGGTCCGCCCTCTCTTCCTATAATTGGAAACGCTTTGGACGTTAAAGTAGACCCAAAAGGTAAGAGAATCTCTCAATAATAATAATAATAATAATAATAATAAATAATAAATAATAATAATAATAATAATAATAATAATGAGGATAATAATGATGATTTTTTAATGAAAATAGCAAGAGAAATTTTTCTTCCCATTGGATTGATATTAAGGGCTGTACTAACGTCACTTTTAGCAGGCTCTTAAGATTCGGCAAGTCATGAGGATTATATAATAATAATAATAATAATAATAATAATAATAATAATAATTAAATAAATAATAATAAATATATATAATAATAATAAATTGACTTTTTATTGAATTACCGCGTGAACTATTAATGAAAAAGGAAGGAGCATACTAATATTAACTTTAAATGTTGAGAGGACAAAAATTTGAATGGACATATTTTGTGCTAAAGTGTAAGAGTTTGCGCAGTCAGGGGTCATGATAAGAAAAGACCTACTAAACTCTTACTCTTTGAAGTTCCTACTTACTCTTTGGTTTTTCTGGAATAACGTTCATACCCTGGATGCCAAAATAGTTCATCCATCCCGATGTTTATGGTTGCACCATATTTTTTTTGCTTCCTCTTTGTCACATTCATTCTTTATATTTCTGTCTTCTTAAAAATCTACCCTCTTAATAATATTCAATAATTGTACTATTAACTTTTTTTTCATTGATCTCCTTTCCCAAGACCCTTCCATCCCTCAACTTCCTCTTCATTTCACTCACCTTCTGTACTATCGAATCTTTGGATGAAACTAAAACCTTAATTAATATAAACAGATAATTTAGAAATTAAAACCTAAATTAATTTGGTAAAGTTTTCCTTTTGGTTGTTAAAAATAAACGCACCTGAAAAGGAATTAAGGCAAGAAGTATTTTGAAAATGATTTGCCAATGATCAACGACGATTATTATAATATTAATGAAAGGTTTTATATCAAAATAATTTTAAACAGCATTTTGTTGTTCAAAACTACGAATCTTAAACAGTTAAAATAAAATTGAAAGCTTTTAAAAAAGTAATACAATCTGAATGGTGTTAGAAAAGATATTAAATCCTAAAAGCTATTTTCAAGCTCTCAAAGCCTTTCGCTATAAACAACTATGTCGCCAGACTTTTTAGTAAGGCTTTTACAAAATAAAATAACCACTATTAAAAGAGAAGCTCAAGCTAAAAGCTATACCTTTTTAGCTTGAGCTTCTCTTTTAATAGTGGCTATATTTATTTAACAATTTGAAAAGCTATGTGAATAGTGAATAGTGGCTATTTTTATTAAACAATTTGAAAAGCGATGTGAATAACATCATTTTCGTTTTTGCATAAATTTAGTTTCAACAGATTATATTTACACCAATTAGCAATACAACTTTCAGCTGTATAGGGCACAAATTAAGAGATTCCTTCAAAATTGATACATCATCTGTATTGAAATAAACACTCAAGTAGTTCAATAAAAGAACGTAATCAACAGAGAAGTTTAAAGAATACAAATACACAACAGTTGCATCAGGAAATCGCTACACCGAATTTTTAATTTTAAAATATATTTATAGGCTTTGAGAGGCTTGGGAAATAGCTTTTAGCATATATGTGGAGATAGAAATTTGTTACTAAGCTACACTACAGTAGATATTTTTTTAAATTAAGAGAAAAAATATATTTTAAAATTAAAAATTCGGTGTAGCGATTTCCTGATGCAACTGTTGTGTATTTGTATTCTTTAAACTTCTCTGTTGATTACGTTCTTTTATTGAACGACTTGAGTGTTCATTTCAATACAGATAATGTATCAATATTGAAGGAATCTCTTAATTTGTGCCCTATAAAACTGAAAGTTGTACGAATAGCTAATTGGTATAAATATAATCTGTTGAAACTAAATTTATACACAAACGAATATGATGTTATTCACATCGCTTTTCAAATTGTTTAATAATTATATGATTGTGACGCACAATGGTAAAGTTTGCTACTTTGACAAAGGTTTTTATATCTTGGTACTGAAATTGAAAATAAATTAAAATGTCATAAATTTGATCTATGAAACATATTGAAAATTATCTTAACAATTAACTGCAATTTTTCTATCTCTCTCTCTCTCTGTCTTGGGTTCATTCAGTCATATTTATGGTATTGTTGAAGTTGGGAAGAGAAGAGGAGAGAAGAGGAGAGAAGAGGAGAGAGGAGAGGTTAAAGAGAAACAAACTGTAAATAAAATTTTGAAATCTATTTCTTTATTTAAACTGTATCTAATATTTATAAAAACTCAAATGAGTTAAAATTTTAAAGATACAAAATATAAAGTAAAACATCTGAATTATTTTCCAAAGTTACAAACATTGATGCTCTCTCATATTAATTAAATACAAACCATTTACAAACTCAGAAGAGTTCACGGCCCTTCATCACATTATTGTGAATTACTTTATTTATATATATATTATTATATATATATATATATATATTAATATATATAATATATATATATATATATATATATATGATATATATATATATATATATATATATATATATATATATATAATATATATATATATTATATATAAATATTATACTTTTTAATTTTCCATTAAGCACTTTGTGAAATAGGAATATTTCTTTTGCCTGAAGGATAAAATATTATCCTTTATAGGTTTTCTCCCTCAACTTTTCGGGAATTTTTTTTCCTATTTAAATAATCAGTAATGTGTAACTGCTCAAAGTTTTATGCTAATCAGACCTATCTATGTATGTATCTCCATTATCTATCTATCTAATCTATCCTCTATCTCTATCTATTTCATAATCACAATGGAATAGGGCAAAAAACGTGCTTCATACCATAACCATTAAATAATTAAATAATAATAATACATAATAATTATAATAATAATAATATTAATAATCTTATTATTACTATAATAATATACTAATAGTACTACTAATAATAAATAAATAATAATAAATAATAATAATAATAATAAAATAAATAAGTAATAACAATAAGCACAATGAATCAAAGTGAATAATAATAATAAATAATAAATAATATATATATATATATTATATAATATATATATATATATATATATATAATATATATATATATATATATATATATATATATATATATATATATGAGTTTTTGTGTGTGAAGGATGAGTAGGCAAGTGCTGGTGAATGTTCTATTTCACTATTTCAATTGTGATGAAATCGTGATAACAGATTTACAGATTCTAAAATGAAAAAGTGAAAAATCTCTCTCTCTTACTTCTCATCCTCTTTATTTCAGTCTCGCGGGAGTAAGTCAACTCAAAAAATATAAATTAATAAAAGAGAGGTCATATAGGGTAGAGTTTGCCATACTCTTCTCTTTTATTTCAAGACTGTTCAATTTAAATCAATTGCTTTTCTCATAGTCCTCCGTAAATTTAAATTTTCTTTGCCTTATTCTTCATTTTAAATTATTCTCTTCGTCGTCTTAATTTATATATTCATCTCTTTCCATTTCTCAGTCATCTTATCTCAAAATCTATAATCTCATCATAACAAACGTTTGAGTAGTACGGTTCCATGCATAGATCTGAGTCGCTTTCACTTTCATCAGTCGTTGTCTTCATCTATTTTTCTTTATCTTTATACTCTTTCTTCGGTTCTTTCATCTCTCAATTCTAGAATCGAATACAGTTCTTCCTAAATTTCTTACTTTGCCACACTTATATATATTCTCTCCTCTCTTACTACTTATCTCTATCCTATCTTAACTTCTATCTCATTTCATTACTATGATATGTCATATATCATTACTATCTCTCTCTGCTCTCTCTCTCTCTCATTCCGACTTTCTTTTTCTCCTCTCTCTCACACACTCTTTTTCTCTCTTTCTCTCTACCTTTCTCTATCTTACTCTCTCTCTCACTCTCACTCACACACACACATACATATATATATATATGTATCTATATATATATATATATCGATATATCGATATTTTATCGATATTACTATCGTTTAAAAACAAATAATCGCTGTTAGGTTTTGTTAGGTTATGTTTGGTTAGGTTACATTACTATATATAATATATAAACATTATATTATTTATACATATATATTATATATATACAATATATATATATTTTTTTTTTTTTTTTTTTTTTTTTTTTTTTTTTTTTTTTTTTTATTTTTTATAATAATAATAATGTAAAGTATCTCTTCTCTCTATATATATATATACAATATCATATATATATATATATATCTATTTTTTTTTTTTTTTTTTTTTTTTTTTTTTTTTTTTTTATTTTATTATTTATATTATTTCGTCTGATATTAAATGTAATTTTATATTTATATATTGATATATATATATATATATATATAGGATTTACTTATATACTATATAAATGATATATTACTATACTCTATATTATATTAGTCTATTAAGTAATAAATATTTATATATCGTCTATTATACTCTCATAACAATAGTCATCATTATCTATAAGTTACTATATCTATATATCCTAATAGATATATATACCGAATTTTCTGGGTTTAAAACTTAAAAACCAAAAAATTCCCCTAAACTATGAATTAAAAAAGGAAAAGTTGAAAAGGAAATCCTCGCACATGAAATTCCTAAAGTAAACAGATAAAATAATTTAAAGAATAAAATTCAGAAGAGAAGAAGCTGGAAAATTACCAATTATTTTGAATGTTTATGAATCGTGAGAAGTCATTTTACGTTTCAATGCTAATATATATATATATAATATATATATATATATATTATATATATATATATATATATATATATATATATATATATATATATATATATATATATATATATATATTATATAATTATATTTTTAAAAAAAAAATAAAATACCTATCTTAGAAATGGAAAAGTAGTCTACAATATCATCATCACTAATCGGGGGGTACAGACCCCCCGTATATATACCCTGGGTATAAGTTTAAGTTTTTTAGCCCAAAAAATGGCTTAAAAAACAAACATCTTACTTTGACCCTAAAATTTTGTGGATCTCAAACTGCACCTTACACTAAAATATAGGGGCTACATGGAGTTTACTTAAATAAAAATTAAAAAAATATATATATATTTATATATTTTTTTTTAATTTTTTTAATTTTTTTCCAGAAAACATTCCTCCATTTGATTATATTATATATATATATATATATATATATATATATATATATATATATATATATATATATATATATATATATATATATATATATAGTATATATATATATATATATATATATATATATATATATATATATATATATATATATATATATATATATATATATATATATATATATATATATATATATATATATATATTATTAAAGAAAAATGGTCAACTATAAATGCCTGATACCTTACAAACGTTACTGTTGCCCAACAAAATGTTTTGTGCAATGTTAAGATTTCAAACGGGTAATATGTGTTCTTCCATTCGCAATTGAGAGAAAAATCTTAAATAAAGATTTATGCACTCTCATATCATTTGCTGACTGTACATACGTTGTCTCCTTTGGAGAAGACAGCTTATGTTAATGCATGCAACATTTCTCTGGGAAAATAAACATCTTCCACTCAATACTCACAACTTAGCGATATACTGTGTGAATACTTTTAAACCCATATGCACAAGTAAATTAAAACATTTGTCTAGTAGTGTTCTGGAAATTCTCATTTTGTATTAGAGAAGGAACAAAAGAGTTCCAGTGTGAATGTCTAGTGCTTAGTCACTGCAATGCGACAAGTTAGTAGTATAGTACTTTTCAGATTTTACATTTTTTTTTCACATAATAATGAATTAAGTAAAAGAAAACATGTCTCTTCTAAGCCAGCATACTGGGTACTTCTAGATGGATGTTCCTCCACTCAATTTTCATATCAATGTCTATGTCTACTTTAGTAAATATAGGAAATTTGTATGCAAATAAATAGAACTTTCTCCATATCTCAAGCAAAGAATGTTATAACTGTAAAAATTTCCTCGAATTTATGCTACGAGGTTACAGAATGTGCAATGTCTTCCTACAAAACATTTCAAAAAATGAATACAACAGTATTTGAGAATTACACCTCAGGGCTCTGGAGACCATCTCTAGATCTGAAGAGGATTCCAAGGAACTTCTTCACAATGACAATATATATAATATATATATATAATATATATATATATATATATATATATATATATATATATATATATATATATATATATATATATATATATATATATATATATATATATATATATATATATATATATATATATATATATATATATATATATATATATATATATATATATATATATATATATATATATATATATATATATATATATATATATATATATATATATATATATATATATATATATAATATATATATATATATATATATATATATATATATATATATATATATATATATATATATAATATATATATATATATATATATATATATATATATATATATATATATATATATATATATATATATATATATATATATATATATATATATATATATATATATATATATATATTATATATATATATATATATATATATATATATATATATATATATATATATATATATATAATATATATATATATATATATATATATATATATATATATATATATATATATATATATATATATATATATATATATATATATATATATATATATATATATATATATATATATATATATATATATATATATATATATATATATATATATATATATATATATATATATATATATATATATATATATATATATATATATATATATATATATATATATATATATATGCAAAAAATGCTATTTTAATTAAATTTTTGTTTACTTATGGGCTGTGTTTTTCATATTATTATTCTTATAACCATTGTTATTGTTATTGTTATTAAAACATTGTATCAGAAAAATTAGAGAAATTACATAAGAGCAAATAATTTAATTATAGAAAATAGAAAGAAAGTGTTAAAATATTTTGTTAGAAATAATCATCATAATTTAATATATAAACATTCTGAATTTTAATTTAATATGTAAATATTCTAAATTTAAAATTGAAATTTCATGTAGTTTATTTGCTTCATTCACTTTATCATTCTCCGCACGAAGGTGTTATCTTATTTGAGATATAATATTACTCAGTAATTTAAGTTTTATATCTTCCTTTCTAGGTACCAAATATATTTACTTAGCTGGGAAGAATAGTAAAAGTATGTCATATTGTAAATAAAAT
>SEYY01022350.1:17500-25000 GCA_009176605.1 Armadillidium nasatum
TATATATATATATATATATATATATATATATATATATATATATATATATATATATATATATATATATATATTATATATATATATATATATATATATATATATATATATATATATATATATATATATATATATATATATATATATATATATATATTATATATATTATATATATATATATATATATATATATATATATATATATATATATATATATATATATATATATATATATATATATATATATTATATATATATATATATATATATATATATATATTATATATATATATATATATATATATATATATATATATATATATATATATATATATATATATATATATATATATATATATATATATATATATATATATATATATATATATATATATATATATATATATATATATATATATATATATATATATATATATATATATATATATATATATATATATATATATATATATATATATATATATATATATATATATATATATATATTATATATATATATATATATATATATATATATATATATATATATATATATATATAGTACATTCCTTGAGCTTTCCATGGTTTTAGGGAGCCAAGTTTTTTGGGGCTATACGGATGGCTCTTCGGTAAAACGTCGGTATGTTGATTCTTAGTTGCATTAAGCGGTAATTCAATTCCAAACATGGTAAATTTTCATCTTCCCGTAATTGATCTATATTTGGTAATATATATTTGAACTTTTGAAAAATTCATTACTTAAATATTATTATCAGGCAAGTTAATCACCCATATTATATATATATATATATATATATATATATATATATATATATATATATATATATATATATATATATATATATATATATATACAGAGGTGGGAGGACAAATATTAAACTTTAGAGTGCAAACGCAAAACGCAAATTGGAAAAACTTAGTGCACAAGCGCAAAAGCGCACATTGTTTCAAAAATTTAGTCCGCAAACACCAAGCCACACGTCTGCAAATCAAAATTTTATTTAAAGCGCAAATTTAGGAGCTCAAAAAAAAACAAAAAAAAACATAGAGCGCATGTAAAGATAAATTATTTTTATATTTTATTTGAAAGACGCAATATATAAAAAAAAAAATCAAAAAGATTTTAATCTTATTCAATTATGTATGATCTCTTCTCCCTCGTAGCTCTTCTCTTACATTCTGAACAAGTTCATTTTCCCTTTCATAAAGATAACTATTTCAAAACTGCTGGATGTCATGGCTGCCCTCTTTGGTCTTTGAATGTCAGAGCCTTGACTAAACAACCTCTCCAAGGCCGCTGAGCTGGCTAATGAGGTATTATACTTAATAAACAAGTCCACTGAAACTAACTGGTATTCACACCGAAACAGGTTCCTAATGAGAGGGATGCTGTAGTGAACATTTACTGCAGCCCAGCTACCCAAGGTTTTTCATAAATTTTCCTCCAGAGGTTTCTGCTGGGGGGGGGGCCTTCAGTTTCTGAAATATTTACAAAAAGTATCTAGAACTCGAATTTTTTAAAAAAATTTTATTTGAACATTATGTTATTGTATTGTGAATGTTTATGTATAAATTATGTTAATAGATGCTTAAATTTTGTTCCAAATTATAAAAATAAATCACCTTAAATGGGTCCATTTCAGACTCAGCCTCATCACCTTCAGTGCCCTGATGTGGAGGAGCAAGATCCGATGCAATATTACCCTTTATTTCTTTCAATATCCTCGTCTTGATAGCTGGGTACTTCCCCCAATTTAACCTACGTACCACTCCGAGTTTGAAGTAAGGATGCAGGGCTGTTTCCATAGGCAAATAAAAATCATCAAAGATATTGCTGAATCTGAAGCTAATTTGCACTTTTGCGCTTTTAAAAAGTTGTTGAGCGCAAATGCAAAAGCGCAAATTTTCAAAATTTCGCGCAAAGGCAAGAAGGCAAATTTTTTTACCAAAAGCGTAAATTGAACTTTTGAACTTTTGCGCTTTCATTTGCGTTTATGCCCACCTCTCATATACTGTATATATATATATATATATATATATATATATATATATATATATATATATATATATATATATATATATATATATATATATATATATATATATATATATATATATATATATATATATATATATATATATATATATATATATATATATATATATTATTATATATATATATATATATATATATATATATATATATATATATATATATATATATATATATATATATATATATATATATATATATATATATATATATATTATTATGTATGCTTTGACCTTTCAACAAATATAAACAGATATTCAAATTTAGAGCATTTTAATTCATATTTTATATAAAAAAAAAAATTTTAAAAAGGTAAAATTGTACACTATGACGGTTAATATATTAAATATTTATTTATAATAATATATATTATCTATATAAAATTTAGATAAATTTTAACAAACTATAGTTTTAGTTTAATGAAACATACTATGTAATATCAATTAATAAAGATATAAAAAAAAAATACAGTAATATTATATTATAAATATTTTAATTTTTATTAAAAAAAATTAAATAAATTATAAAATTTTATATATTATTATATATATATATATATATATATATATATATATATATATATATATATATATATATATATATATATATATATATATATATATATATATATATATATATATATATATATATATATATATATAATATATATATATATATATATATATATATATATATATATATATATAATATATATATATATATATATATATATATATATATATATATATATATATATATATATATATTATATATATATATATATATATATATATATATATATATATATATATATATATATATATATATATATATATATATATATATATATATATATATATATATATATATATATATATATATATATATATATATATATATATATATATATATATATATATATATATATATATATATATATAATATATATATATATATATATATATATATATATATATATATATATTATATATATATAAAACAAAAAAAAAAGACAAATATACAAAATTTTAATTTATTGAATACTCTAATAAACACACAAGGACGCACACACAACACTCATACGCACACTTAAGTTATATTCTTTCGCACACTCACATATGCGTACACACACTATAGAAGTTTCCTAGATTAGATTAATAAACATTAAATAACATCTTATTGATTAAATTATATTGTCTGTACAGAACACACTCACACTCTCACTGGCAATCAAGCACACACCCACATACATACATACATACATAAATATATGCATACATACATACATACATACATACATAATATATACATACATACTTAAACGAACATACATACATACATACACATACTCGGTTGTTTCACAGGAGTCTACGAAAAAGAGAGGAGTCTATAATTATTAACTAAAATACAATAATAATTTGTTTGTTATAAATATAACGCTATTATTATTGGGAATAAAATTTTTATTCATAACTATCAACAACTCTTCCAGTTTCAAATGAAAAAAAAACTCTAAGGCATTTTGAATAAAAAAAGAAAGGGTGAAAAAAATATACGATTTTTAATTCAAAACTAAATAGGAAACAAAATAAATTATAAATAAATTATTAAAAAATAAAATAAATAAAAATAAAAAAAAAAAAAAAAAAAAAAAAAAAAAAAAAAATTTAAATATATATATATATATATATATATATATATATATATATATATATATATTATATATATATATATATATATATATATATATATATATATATATATATATATATATATATATATATATATAATATATTGCAAGACAACATTACGGCATCCACATAATTAAAATTATTGAAAAGAGGTCTAACTAACAAATTTAAACTACCATTAAGCTTATTATAAATCAATTGCTTTGATTGATGAACTTTAAATATTGAAAAATCATTCCTTTGATTGATAGCTGTTTTTTCAAATATATAATTTAGACAAATAAATAAGATATAGCTGTAAGGGTATATATATATATATATATATATATATATATATATATATAATATATATATATATATATATATATATATATATATATATATATATATATATATATATATATATATATATATATATATATATATATATATATATATATATATATATATATATATATATATATATATATATATATATATATATATATATATATATATATATATATATATATATATATATATATATATATATATATATATATATATATATATATATATATATATATATATATATATGATGAAGGCATAAACTGCAATCAAAATTTTCAACATTTCTTTTCCTTTTTTATTTTAATATTTTCAAACGTTTCGGATTATCTAAATCCATCCTCAGTGACAATCTTCTACCGATCCAAAGAATAAGAATTTCAAAAACTTAGATCGGTAGAAGATTGTCACTGAGGATGGATTTAGATAATCCGAAACGTTTGAAAATATTAAAATAAAAAAAGGAAAAGAAATGTTGAAAATTTTGATTGCAGTTTATGCCTTCATCATAAAAATAAGATTTCCTAGAAATCAGTCAATTTCTCATATATATATATATATATATATATATATATATATATATATATATATATATATATATATATATATATATATATATATATATATATATATATATATATATGTATATATATATATATATATATATATATATATATATATATATATATATATATATATATATATATATATATATATATATATATATATATATATATATATATATATATAGGGATGGAGTGAAGTATCGTATATCGGCAAGTATCGGCATATTTTTAAGTATCGGTATCGGTCCTCGGTATCAGTAAAATTTTTGCATAGGAGTAAAGTATCGGAATCGGTAAGTGGTATATTTTGTATCGGTATTGGCAAGGTATCGGCATCGGCATTTTTAGGTATCGGGTATCGGTTTCGGGGAATTTTTAGGTATTGGTATTGGTAAAAATTTTGGTATCGCTCCATCCCTAATATATATATATATATATATATATATATATATATATATATATATATATATATATATATATATATATATATATATATATATATATATATATATATATATATATATATAATATATATAATAATATATATTATAAAATATATAATATATATATATATATATATATATATATATATATATATATATATATATATATATATATATATATATATTATTGAAGGACATCCCATACATTTTTGATAATCACTGATAATTGTGGTAGCTGTAATGCAGCCCATATTGGAAACACTTCTCAAAGCCTTTCAACTTGCTTGCATCATTCCCCCCCCCCTATTCTGTTATTAACACTCATTCTCTCCAATGAAATCATCCAATAAAATATTCAAATCTTAAAATTTTAGATTTCGAGCATGAGACGAACCTTCATTTGTTGGAATCTTTATGTATATTTGTCCCCACAAACATAAATTAAAAGAAACTTTCCATTATGATAATATAAAAAGGATGTTTGTAAAGCATTGCGTTTTTTCACCACAATGAAATAGGGATTCAGCTATAGTGATGTCAGAACCAAGGTCGAATGTTTGAGAATCGTTTAGAAATAATTTATAACATCTCTTTTATTAGGCTGTCTCACAAAATAGGATATATATATAACTTCTCTAAAATGTTAAATTTTAAATACATTTATTTATTTAATTACTTTTTTTCTTTATATGGTAATTGTATAATATTTTTTATCATTATTTTGTTATGCTAATTATTGCCATATTGTTCATTCTACTTTTTGCCTTGAGAATGAGTTGAAGGATTAGTCACCAGAAACTAGTCAGCATTAGATTTCTTAAAATGTTTCTATTTATATATATATTATATATATATATATATATATATATATATATATATATATATATATATATATATATATATATATATATATATATATATATATATATATATATATATATATATATATATAGATTAATGAAAATTTTAATATAAAAATTTAAAGACAATGATTTAAAATTAAATAAAATTTAAAATATATTACAATTCGATCGAGGCATTTGACTATTATTTATAGAGGATATAATTCCATACTTGGGAATTTGATGCAGTAAAAATTAAATAATATTTTAAATTCATTGAATTTAATGTAGGAATTCCAGTAATGCGTGCGTGTGTGTTTTGCTTATATGTGTATATTTTTATATGCATTGGTTTGAAACGTACATAAAGGAATATCAAACTATGTCAGACTCGTGATCTTTCCATTCGTTAAGTAGTTTTATTACCCTAGAAAACAATATAAATATATTGCTTTCTAGGGTAATAAAATATTAGACCTTGATCAACAATAATAGATAATATTAGTAATATTAGACCTTGATCAACATTGGTATTATTGATATTAAGATAACCATGAAAACTTTTAATTTAGAGGAAATTTTTCTCCATCATTTTATCGAACTCTCTCAATTTGTGAGTATAAAATATATCTTTAAAGTTTCTCATTTAATTAACAACATTTTTGTCAAATTCATCATCAATTTTTAAAAAAAAAAATTTATATTAAATAAACGCGGTAAAAAGATTATTATTAAAACTAGTATTATTTTATTTTTATTTTATTATTATTATTATTATTATTATTATTATTATTATTATTATTATTATTATTATTATTATTATTATTATTATTATTATTATTATTATTATTTTTAAAATCATTATTATTACTATTTTTATTATTATTGATTATTATGATAAATTGATGATTTAAATTATCATTATTATAAATCATCATTATTATTTCTATTGATTATTATGGTAAAAAATGATTATTAATATTATTTTTAATAAAACTTCCAAATTTCCAAACTTCTGAAAAGTTATTTTTGGACGCTTAATTTCATTAAAATTATTCTTGAGAAAATCTACAACAGAAGTAAAGGTATATTTAAAGTGATTTAGAAAAGCGTTTCGTCTCTGTACTTGAGGCGTGATGGTTGTCGTATACCAATTTAACTGCCCTGAGTCTGACCGTACATCGACATATATTGGCTATACGACTAGTAAATTGTCGGATAGGACATATCAACATCGTTTCAAACACAGCAAGACTTGCCCACTTTCATACGACACAAGCCATATCAACTATACCTTATACCTACAAACATTTTGCAACTTTATACAATCATCGTGTGAAGTTCAAAATTTGAAAATAGTGTAAATATTCTACATTAAGATCTGTAGACATGGTATTAATATAAAATTTAATGAATTATCGATGAAACTTAACATTATTTGAATTAACTTATAATATATGCATACTTCTAACTAAATCACACTCCTTAATTGAAAAAAACTTCCTCTGAAAATTTCTCAAGTACAGAGACGAAACGCGTTAGGATATTACTTTAAATATA
>SEYY01022350.1:37500-40000 GCA_009176605.1 Armadillidium nasatum
ACTGGATTACAATACATTGTATTATTATAATAACTATAAATTTATTTAATTATAATTTGATTTGTAACATTGTTGAATGTTGGTGATCTGCAAAAAAAAGGACGAAAGTCAACAAGATGTTATTTGGCAGTAGATCTTCACAGTTCAATTATAAATATTCATATTTTAATACTTTTAGTAATAACAATTAGAAGGCGATTAACGATTTCAGGTTTTCGAAATTTTACAGGTGGATAAATATTGATGCACTATATATATATATATATATATATATATATATATATATATATATATATATATATATATATATATATATATATATATATATATATATATATATATATATATATATATATATATATATATATATATATATATATATATATATATATATATATATATATATATATATATATATATATATATATATATATATATATATATATATATATATATATATATATATATATATATATATATATATATATATATATATATATATATATATATATATATATATATATATATATATATATATATATATATATATATATATATATATATATATATATATATATATATATATATATATATATATATATATATATATATATATATATATATATATATATATATATATATATATATATATATATATATATATATATATATATATATATATATATATATATATATATATTAATTCTATATATAAATAAATATATATATATGTTGTTTATCATACTGTGACAAAAGAGCAAATAAACTAATGCCCAATGTCCACAGATGACCATAAACTCACTAATAAAGAGTAACATTTCTTGAAAAATTAAATTATTTATTATTTATTATTATTATTATTATTATTATTATTATTATTATTATTATTATTATTATTATTATTATTATTATTATTATTATTATTATTATTATTATTATTATTATTATTACTACTCAATATGGAAAAAATTAAGGGTCTATTCAACAAACAATTAATACTTGAGCAAATTAATGTAACTAAGTCAAGGTGATAGATCCTAGTGAAAATTTAATTAAATTTGAGTGAAACGTGATTTAAAGCTTTACTTTTTACTCTCAAACCTTCATAATGTCCTGAAAAACCTCATCAATTTGAGTCTGAAAATTTAGGCAATTTAGATCAAGAAAAAAAAAAAGTTAAAAGGAAAACAGTGATGTATACTTTTTTAGTTCATTTTGGCACTTTCATTGTTTTTCTTATAATATTTATGCTTTTTGAGGGAAGTTTGTTAAATTTTTACGAACTTTAGAGGAAGGGTATATCTAAAGTTCAATTGACAGACATTTCCGATATCTATCCCTGAAAAAAATTATTATGCTTTGAAATTTAAAAAAAAAATTCAAAACTTATTTTTGTCTTTTTTTTTTGTTTTTATATAAATTATTATTATTACTATTCTAGATAAAATGTATACGATGATTGAACTTTAGGTATACTCTTTCTCAAGAGTTCCTCTAGAGTTTGGTCAGGAAAAAAATTATACCAGAAAAAGTGAAGAGTATGTATCTCCGAATCTATAAAAGTTACAGAAATTGAACAAGATTTCGAAAATGCGTATCTTGTCCAATAATGGAGCAATTCAAAAAAACTTTTATGTACTCTATATAGTAAAAATCTTATCCAGAAAATAAAAATTAGCAAAAAAAAAACAAAAAACAAAAAAAAAAAAAAACCAAAAAAAAACCTTTAATTAAAAATGTGCTAACCCCGACAATGACAGATTATGCGAGGAGTGCCAAAAACAAAGATGGCAGGGCTAGCAATCCTATACCTGTTATTATATTGCTTACCGCTTGCAACAACTATAGGATCCGCATAACCATGACTCTGAGAAGCATGATCTTCTGGAGAACTCTACGAGAAAGTGTTTATAGGTAACATGAAAGTCAATTCTACATAAAACTTAATTTTTTAGAGCGCCCTTGAAGAAAATTTTAGTGCAAAAAGGTAAAGATGTTAGGCCTATTGGCAAGGTGAAACCATTCCTAGGAGAAGATGAAGGATATATATATATATATATATATATATATATATATATATATATATATATATATATATATATGAATAAAATTTTATTTTATTTTATGTATAATTAATATTTGCATCCCATGGTCATCATACAGGAAATAGGAAATTAAAATTGTTTTAATTTTAATAGGATCTTTTATTAAAAGAAAAAAATTTGCATGCAACTTTTTTTTTAATTAAAATTAAAATTCCAGATGATTCGAATAAAAAAAAACATTAAAATTATTTAAACTTATTGAAAAGACAAATGGAGCATGAAAATTATCCTTCAGAACTCTCTATCTCTTTACGGCAGTTAACTAAACGTACACATGGATTGTATTGTGTATATACTATTAAAATCAGAAGTAAATAGTTTACTGATGAGTTTCTACGATGATTATTAGAGTTGTACTTCTTTGATAATCTGTTTAAAAGTATATAGATTTTTAA
>SEYY01022350.1:47500-50000 GCA_009176605.1 Armadillidium nasatum
AGATTTAAATATCATAAAAGTGAAGTCGAATGAACTTTGTCTTCCTGTTAAAGGAAATTAAAGAAATTTATTAATATTTTTTTTAAGGTTAAACAAAATTTCATTGAAACTATAGGGAAATGATAATATAATATAATAATATAAGCTTTATTTCTTGCTGCCAAGGCAAAGTAATAAAAAAACGAAAGAAGTCATAATTCAATGATCTTAATGTCGTTTATCTGGTAAAGAAAAATGTAGCATCATGGTTTTGTAGATACTTATTAAAGTATTTAATTAGTTTGATAAAATAGATCTATAATAATTACTTCAAGATTTTACGTCTGTTTATTAGGCTAAAAACACTACGATATTTTTAACGTTAAAAAAACTTATTACGTATGAAAAAGTAGCTTCATAAATATACTGAAAATAATCGAAAAAATTGTCCCTTTTTAAACGGAATATTATATGCAGAGTAGCTATACCGAATAATATTTTAATGGGTGGGAAAATATGGGAGATCTCCAGAGAAAAGATGGTCGGAATTTGCTTTTAAATCTCTTCATCAGTTTACTCGGGGATTTCCATTTTTAGGTCATCTTAGGAATAACCATCCATTTTTTACCATTCCACATCTCATCCTCCCTACATCTTATTCCTGAACAGTAAAGGTCTTCAGGAATGCATCAAAAATGATATAAAGCTTTAAAACTTCTTCAGATCAAGTTTGGTGTCTCGCTCATATTTTACGAACTTTCTATATACTTAAATGATTAATAACCTACTCCCATTGAAAGAACCTTAATATATTGAATGCTTATTTATTACCGCAAATTTTGCATATTAATATAAAAATTGATTACTCTTCGTTTCCATGTTTTAAAGATTTTTAGAATATGCATTTAAAAAAATAATGTTAATATATATATATATATATATATATATATATATATATATATATATATATATATATATATATATATATATATATATATATATATATATATATATATATATATATATATATATATATATATATATATATATATATATATATATATATATATATATATATATATATATATATATATATATATATATATATATATATATATATATATATATATATATATATATATATATATATATATATATATATATATATATATATATATATATATATATATATATATATATATATATATATATATATATATATATATATATATATATATATATATATATATATATATATATATATATATATATATATATATATATATATATATATATATATATATATATATATATATATATATATATATATATATATAATATATATATATATATATATATATATATATATATATATATATATATATATATATATATATATATATATATATATATATATATATATATATATATTATATATAACTTGTATTTGTTTGTTTTTTCCAACTGAATATTTAAATTTACTCCTTTGGTCAAAGCTGCAGAAAACATTTCCAAACTTAATTTATTTTTCGTCTCAATCCGAAAATCAGGAAAATTTATAATAATTTTCGTACAAATGAGAAAGGAAGAGTAATTATCTTTATAGCAAAATGGCAAAGTTTGTCATAATAAATAAACATTCTAAATATTAAAGTTATTTCCGTGGAAGTAGGTTATTTAATAATTTAATTTGAAAATCATTAATTTCCAATTAAATATTATAAATTAAAATAAAAAGCATAATTTTGTAATCTAATGCTGCCTATCAAAAGGGCTTTGACTTCAACTCTTTACTGTCACTTGTTAACCTTCTGATAATTACTTTTCAATTTGCAAAGCAACAGATATAAAAAGTCAATCTGTTTTTTTTTTTTTTTCCTGAAAAATGTAGTACATTTTAAAACTTATTTTAATGTGATCTAAAATTATCTTCCAAATAATTAGTAATGCATCTGATGTTTTTTTTCCGCATCGTATAACTTACATTTATTAAATAAAAATTTGCTCACAAAATAAATAAATTTAAGCTGCTGCATGAAGACAGAAAGCAAGTTTTTGCTAGTTTATGCTCTTGCGGTGCGTACACACACACACACACACACACACACACACACACACACACACACACACGCAACACACACATACATATATATATATATATATATATATATATATATATATATATATATATATATATATATATATATATATATATATATATATATATATATATATATATATATATATATATATATATATATATATATATATATATATATATATATATATATATATATATATATATAATAAGGAAATGCAGGTCAAATTTTAAAAGGCCTCTAATATTGACGTCTCAATAAAACGTTTTGAAGAAAACTCTGAAGAGAAATTAAAGAAGGATGTTGTAGACCTTGATCTATGAACCCTTGCCAACTAAAATAGAGCAATAAATAGAGAATAGTGATCCTGTTAATTTCAGATTTGAGCTTAGAATAACTTCAAATAAGCTCTTGAAGTATTA
>SEYY01022350.1:55000-64196 GCA_009176605.1 Armadillidium nasatum
TATGTATATTAAGTAATTCGAAAGACAATAATTTAATTTCTATACGTATAGTTATTTAAACGTTATACCTACTGTACAGGGTAATAGATTATTTATTAAGAAAAAAATATGTTAACTTACATTAAAAATGAAATATATAGAATTTTTTAGCAAAAAAAATTCGTAAATACAATTGAACTTCATAAAACACAGTTAATAATATATATATATATATATATATATATATATATATATATATATATATATATATATATATATATATATATATATATATATATATATATATATATATATATATATATATGAGAATGAAACAGATTCAGAAAGATATCAGGGAATAAAAACCATGGAGTTACATCACTCATTCATGCAAAGCGTTACGTGCATGATTTAATGTGACGTAAGAAGTCAAAGCTTAACAAAGAGCCTTGAACTTGACTTTACTTCTTATCTTAAAACCAAATACAAAGTTGTCTCCATGAGGAGCTTTAGGTCAAACGAGGCACTCCATTCAGCGTCAGAACAAAAAAAAATTAACAAAAAAACTAGTTTTCAAAATCAGTAATTAAATATTAATAATTATAAAAATAATAATAATAATAATTTATTGTTGTTAAAACATAGGTATATTTTTATTTTTATTATTATTATTATTATTATTATTATTATTATTATTATTATTATTATATTATTATTATTATTATTATTATTATTATTATTATTATTATTATTATTATATTATTATTATTATTATTATTATTATTATTATTATTATTATTATTATGATTATTATTATTTTTATAATTATTATTACTATTATTATTATTATTATTATTATTATTATTATTATTATTATTATTATTATTATTATTATTATTATTATTATTATTATTATTATTATTATTATTATTATTATTATTATTATTATTATTATTATTATTATTATTATTATTACTTGAAGCTAAGGGCTTTAAAGATATTTAAAAGTTATTTGAAGTTTTCAAAATATTTGCATTTTTCCATCTATTATAATATATTGCAAATTAAAAGTATGAAATTATTAAATTAATGCTCAAACATTATAGTAAAGAAAATATTCAGAAAAATTTCCTTAAATTTTAACTAATAATAATTTCTTGAATCTAACAATGATGAATGATTATAAATCTCTTAAAATTGTATTTTAATATAAAATAGTTACTCATAAGATATTATTCATTTCATTAAATTGAATTCTTTATTTTATTTTATTTATTTATTCATTTATTTATTTATTTATTTCAAAAAGCTGTAAGTTTATTGATGATAGTCTTTCCTGCTAAAGGAAAATTATAGATTTTTGTAGTTTCTTTGGAAGAAAAAATTTATAAAATAATAAAGGAATAAAAAAAAGACATAAATATGCATATTTTCATATTATACGATTTCTATTTTACGTTAAATTCACATTTTTGGTCTTTTTTAAAAGATATACATAAATACAGAAGATACAGAAACGTTTACATGTATCGAATTAAGAGGCTTCAGAGAGATTAAGTTTCTAAAATTAAACTTTTAATTATATATATATATATATATATATATATATATATATATATATATATATATATATATATATATATATATATATATATATATATATATATATATATATATATATATATATATATATATATATATATATATATATATATATATATATATATATATATATATATATATATATATATATATATATATATATATATATATATATATATATATATATATATATATATATATATATATATATATATATATATATATATATATATATATATATATATATATATATATATATATATATATATATATATATATATATATATATATATATATATATATATATATATATATATATATATATATATTATATATATATATATATATATATATATATATATATATATATATATATATATATATATATATATATATATATATATATATATATATATATATATATATATATATATATATATATATATATATATATATATATATATATATATATATATATATATATATATATATCGAAATAATAAATTATACTTTCTATCCCTTCAGCTGAAGTTAATCAACTTTGGTTTATTAGTTTTTAACTCTTGTTTCTTTCGATAACTCAAACCTTTCTTACACATTTACATAACGAAATTCCTTGAATAAACCTCGTATTCCTCTTAAACTAATTCCTATGGCATTCTTTCTCTACCTTTCTACAACTTGGCGTTAAATATCATAACTACTTATGCTCCGAGCTTAACATTAGAAGGGCGTACTTTGCCAACAATGTCCATAATGTAATTCTTAAAGCTTGTAATATGGAACTTGTATCTGTCCAAGCAAACCGTCTCTTCTAAGACTATCAAATTTAACATTTTCATTTTACTGAAAAGGTCTACATTTAACATCTGATGAAAGGAGTGTGTGTATGTGAGTGCGTGTGTATATGTGTGTGTGACGTATTATGTTAATTCAATGAAAGTATACCTACATTCACCCCTATTTGTATCATCACGCTAATAAAAGTATATGCTGCTTTCTATGGGAGAGTTTCTTTTTTGTTTTTTTTTTTTCGTTAATCAGTACACACTGACTTTTCGTATATTTAAAAAAACATTCAATAAATCATCATTATTTAAAATAAATTAAATCACATGATAAATTGACCCTGAGACGCTACAATGGTTGTTTGTACTATGTTTGAACTTATTTTATCCAATTTATAACCCTGAAATCTCTCTTCAAGATAGGATTTAAACCACTGAAAGTGGCTCCCTCAGTTTCCATCCCCAAAATCTTGCTTAGAAAAATATTAGTCTACTGTATCAAAAGCTTTAGTAAAATCTAATCAATGAAAGCTAAGTGTATCATTGCTTTCTGTGCTTTCTATTTTTTGTCTAATAATAATAATAATAATAATAATAATAATAATAATAATAATAATAATAATAATAATAATAATAATAATAATAATAATAATAATAATAATAATAATAATAATAATAATAATAATAATAATAATAATAATAATAATAATAATAATAATAATAATAATAATAATAATATAAAATAAAAAAAATTGCCATTTTTACTGACCTCGGCTAAAAATCAGGGAAAACCAGGGGTTTGCCTGCCGGGGTTAAAATGGCAAATTATACCTAAGGGGACAGTTGAATTTCAAATTTTTTTTTTAATTTTCAGCCGATTCTCCTGAAATTTTTAGTGTATTGTTTTTTTTCCGCTGCAAAAAATCCATTTCTAGCGTTTTTCTGAGCCTATAACTGTTAAAAAGTTTTTTTTTGGGAAATCTGACCCTTTTTCAATGAATGGTGGAGCCAAACCACTTTTTGGAATGACCTAAAATTTGAAGTGTATATTCAGAATGTTGTGAGATACAAAAGTTTCTAACAGACTTTTGTTCCTGGAGTCATAGGAAAAATGTTAAGTCAAAAACATAAAAACTATCGAAAAATTTTTTTAAAAAAAATACACCTTTTCGGACAAAATAAAATTTTATAAAAAAAATACAACTATAACATTTCAAATTTTTAGTAAGTGCATAGAGGAGGGATGGGGTTACAAATTCTTCTCTATACTTTATTGGATGCGATTCGTTGGTATCGATATAGCCTCTCAAAAAGGTCCATTTTTTACCAAATTTCAAAAATTCCCAAAGTTTGAGAGACTATATCTCGCTTCAAACAAATAGCATTTAATAATGCCCTAAATAAAAATTGTTTCCTTTCCTTCCTCTAAACAATATCCAAAATAAAAAAATTAGTAGGTAGCTTTTTTTAAATTTTTTTTTTTTTTACGATTTTTGCAAAAAAAAAAAAAAATTCAAGTGCTTTTAACGTTTTTTCTAGACGTGATATCAAAAATCTATTCTCAGTAATGCAAGAAATTGGGGCTAAGATTATTCAGTTAAATTTTCAGCTCATGTGGACCAGTGGTTTGACCCCGCTATTCATTTTTTTCAACTTTGGGTTCAAATAACTTTCAAACCGCTATTTATAGACTCAGAAAAATGTTCGATATCAACTCAGAACTTCGGGAAAAAATGCACATGCCCTGAAAATTTCAGCTCAATCAGTCAAATAATAATAAAAAATTTCAAATAAAATATACGAAAATTAAGAATTTTATTCTTGTTTTTTCATCATTTTCTTTTTCTCTTCTGTTTCTTTTGACCGCTCCTTTTCTGCTAGTGAATCTTCATCTTTTTTTTTTTATTTTAAATCCCCCATAAAGATTTGGTTGAAAATTTTTTACTTGGGGCAACCAGAGATCCTCTTCTAATTTCCTGACTGCAGATGTTACATTTAGCTATTTCGAGCATATCCTGAAACATTGTAAACTACTCCCATACTGCTGAAGCTGATCTATTAGCCATATTGACTGAAAGTATAAACAAAATAATAATTTTGAAATAATGTAGCTAAATGATACAAATTTGATACACAGCAATAAAATAACGATAATATGCATAAATACAGGTTATTTTGATAATTTTATATCTTACATTTTTTCAAACTTTACCTTAGGGTCTTACCTAGGTAAACCTGTTGAATCACTATTTGTATCAAAAAAAAATTTTTTTTTTAAAACTTTTATTATACAAAATCTGTAATTTTCTGAAATTTTTTTACGGAGAAAATGCATATAATCATTAATTTAAGTGAATGTTGAATATTCTACTCCTTCCTTATAATTAAATAAACCTCAGTAAAATTTATATCTAATTTTCTTAACCTAAAATTTCAGTGCTTTTGACCTCTTTACAAATTTTAGGCAACCCCGGTCGGTCCCTAATGACGATAATAATAAAAATAAAAATAATAATAATAATAATAATAATAATAATAATAATAATAATAATAATAATAATAATATTAATAATAATAATAACAGTATTTATAATTAATATTATTAATAATTGAAATACATAAAAGTAGTAGTAACAATATAATAATGATATTAATAATAATAATAATAATAATAATAATAATAATAATAATAATAATAATAATAATAATAATAATAATAATAATAATAATAATAATAATAATAATAATAATAATAATAATAATAATAATAATAATAATAATAATAATAAAAACACATGAACATTTGAATAATTTAAATAATTTGAACATTTACATGAAGAATAATAATAAAATTAATATCGTTATATAATTTATTATGAAAAGAGAATGCTGTTACATATGGAACCTGAAATATCTCAATGTCAGGAAACTAAGAATGAATACAAGATTTAAAGATGTATACGAGTATAGTGCAACAATTTGACCAAAAGAAAACTTATATATATATATATATATATATATATATATATATATATATATATATATATATATATATATATATATATATATATATATATATATATATATATATATATATATATATATATATATATATATATATATATATATATATATATATATATTAGGGATGGAGCGATACCAAAATTTTTACCGATACCTAAAAATCCCCGAAGCCGATACCCGATACCTGAAAATATGCCAATACTTGCCGATACTACTACGATACCGATACCAATACCGATACTTTACTCCTATACAAATTTTTTGCCGATACCGATACCGATACTGAAAAGGCCGATACAGATACCAATACCGATACCGGTATCGGAAAATATGCCGATACTTGCCGATACCGATACCGATACCGATACCGATACTTCACTCCATCCCTAATATTTATATATATATATATATATATATATATATATATATATATATATATATATATATATATATATATATATTATATATATAATATATAATATATATATATATATATATATATATATATATATATATATATATATATATATATATATATATATATATATATATATATATATATATATATATAATATATATACATATATATATGCACTGTAAATATTGTTTCTAACGAATCGTTGGAACAAGTGGCAAAAATATCACCAGTTAAAATCTTCAATGGAAAAAAAGGCAATTTAAGCATAAGAAAGATGTTTCACCGATTTATTTTCTAATAAGAAAATAACTGGAAAAATTTGTTTTGACATTTTTGCAGTATATATATATATATATATATATATATATATATATATATATATATATATATATATATATATATATATATATATATATATATATATATATATATATATATATATATATATATATATATAGTCAGACTTTACATTAGGGGCCATGCATAACTCAAAAAGTACTAAACGTACATTAAAAAGGATTATATTTTTGAAATCCTTGGAAAATTTGCAGTAAGAAAACTATAATAAAACTTTTAAAAAATGTTAAAATAAAAAAAAAATAAAAAAAAAAAATTGGAAACTGTACGACAAGTTGTTATTAAAAAGTAGGGCATGTAAAAAACCGAACATTTGTCAACGGGGGAACATTTGTCTACGGGGGCTCTGCCCCCCGTACCCACCGACCGTGAGTGATGATGATACTGTAAACTACTTTTCTTGTAATAATAATAATAATAATAATAATAAATAATAATAATAATAAACACTAATATCAAACACGGCAAGCTTTATAAAATCGAAATCGATCATTTTCTTGTCGACAATTTTCCTCTTTCCTCTGTGTTGGAAGAGTTGCCAATTGCCTGACGTACAATTTTTTGCGAGGCTTATAAAGAAATAAAATTTACTTATGTAATAAAATTTATTTTAAGAATTTATTTTTTATCTCCCAATTTTTCTTACCTAAAATTCGACAAGGATTTCAAAAATATAATCCTTTTTAATGTAGGATTAGTATTTTCTGAGTTATGCATGGCCCCTAATGTAAAGTCTATATATATATTAGTGATGGATCGGATGTCATATTTTCCAATTTGCGGATGCGGATGCGGATGCGGATGCTGAATTTTGGAGAAGTGCGGATGCGGAAGCGGATGCGGATGTTGAATTTTCGAAAATGCGGATGCGGATGCGGATGCGGATGTTGAATTTTCGAAAGTGCGGATGCGGATGTGGATGCGGATTTTGAATTTTCGAAAAGTTCGGATGCGGATGCGGATGCGGATGTTAATTTTGATGAGGATGCGGATGCGGATGTTAATTTTGATGAGGATGCGGATGCGGATGTTAATTATATATATATATATATATAATATATATATATATATATATATATATATATATATATATATATATATATATATATATATATATATATATATATATATATATATATATATATATATATATATATATATATATATATATATATATATATAATATCACTATCACCTTTCCCACTTTCGTGAGGTGGTGCCCACCACAATTCCCTTACAAACATAACTATTCTTACCTTTCAACGCTTTCACCACCTCCCTCCATCTCTGTCTCCACAAAACTTCTACCCTCGTCTAAACTCAAATTCCTTCCATCTAAATCACTCTCACTCCATCTATCCATCTCCACTTCGGCCTTCCTCTCCCCCTACCCTTCCCCTATCTACATCGGATCTACGTACCTTGCCAACCATTCTGTTCTATTTCATTCTTCACATATTTCCAAACCATTTTAGCACATTCTCCTCCTCTCTATCAATTACACACTTCTTCCATTTACACATCTTCCATATTCTTTTATTTCTAACCCTATTAATCCTTCTCAATTTATATATCGCTCTCAAATCTTTCATCTCAAAGACATTGAAACTTTTTCTCGACCGAGCACTTATCGTCTTTGTTTCACACCCATACAATACAGAAGGTGAACACATACATTCAAACATTCTTATCTTTATTTCTTTCGAAATTTTTCCTTTCTTCCATACTTTTCTCAGGCCCCCCAATACTTTCATTCATTCTACCACTCTGTTCTTTATTCCTTTTTCCGTCCCACCCTTACCTTCCACCCAACATTACTAGATATTTGAATTCATTCACCTCCTCAAGTTTCCATTCTCACACTTCTACAAACCAATTCCTCCCTCCACATTTCGTCATCCCCACCTCCAATCCTCATAACTTTATTCTTCGCTGGATTGAATTTCAATCTCGTGTTTGAACATTTCCCTTCAAACTCTCTCACAAGTATTCTCATCTTTTCTCCAGATTCTGCCACCAACACATGCCGCATCATCTGCAAAAAGTAAAACATTCACTTCACATTCACCCTCCACATTTCTCAACGTAACACTCTTCCCCTCTCTCTCCATTTTTCTAAGTAAACCATTCATCAATAGATTAAATAACATGGAGATATTACAAACCCCTGTCTCAAGCCCACTCCTATGCTAAATCAATCCGATAGTTCTCTGTTCACCCTCACTCTTGATCTACAATTCGCATATATATATATATATATATATATATATATAATATATATATATATATATATATATATATATATATATATATATATATATATATATATATATATATATATATATATATATATATATATATTATATATATATATATATGTGATGGATCGGATGTCATATTTTCTAATTTGCGGATGCGATGCGGATGCGGATGTCGAATTTTTTTGAAGTGCGGATGCGGATGCGGATGGATGTTGAATTTCAGAAAGTGCGGATGCGGATGTGGATGCGGATGTTGAATTTTCGAAAGTGCGGATGTGCGGATGCGGATGCGGATGCGGATGTTGATTTTTGTGCGGATGTTCCGCATCCGGGCATGCGGATGCGGATGCGGATGCATCATATATATATATATATATATATATATATATATATATATATATATATATATATATATATATATATATATATATATATATATATATATATATATATATATATATATATATATATATATTACCACCACTCACGAGCAAAACCCTTTACAAGAAGAGGGCATTATTTTAAAGAAAATAAAAGAAAATCCACCCAAGCCCAAGACTAACGCAAATCCCTCAGGTAAGCACAGACGGAGGCTTTAAAGAGAGGAAGAATAAAAGCAGCAGGTAAATTAGAAGATAGTAAAGAATTCCACAGAACAGATGTGGCTGGAAAGAAAAAGGTTTCACAACGAACCAGTCTGGAGTTTGCAATACTTACACAGTGTTCATGCGCAAGTAAATGTCCCCCCTTTGTGCTACGAGGGAGAC
>SEYY01022351.1:0-2500 GCA_009176605.1 Armadillidium nasatum
ACTTTTAACAATCCTCACTTCAAAGTATTTTATTTTACTTTGAGGTTTCCTCTTTTCATAAAGTTTTCACAGTCTAATATATATATATATATATATATATATATATATATATATATATATATATATATATATATATATATATATATATATATATATATATATATATATATATATATATATATATATATATATATATATATATATATATATATATATATATATATATATATATATATATATATATATATATATATATATATATATATATATATATATATATATATATATATATATATATATATATATATATATATATATATATATATATATATATATATATATATATATATATATTCAGAGGTGAGAGCTCAAATTTTAAACTTTAGGCCGCAAACGCAAAAGCGCAAATTGGAAAAAGATAGTGAGCAAGCGCAAAAGCGCACATTTTTAAAAAATTTAGTCCGCAAACGCAAAAGCGCACGTCCGCAAATCAAAATTTTTTTAAAGCGCAAATTTAGGAGCAAAAAAATAAATAAATAAAAATAGAGCGCAAGTATGTAAAGATGAATTATTTTTAAATTTTATTTGAAAGATGCAAATATATAACAAAAAATGAAAAAGATTTTATTAATCTTATTTATTTAATTATCTATGATCTCTTCCTCCTCGTAGCTCTCCTCTTGCATTCTTAACAGGGTCATATTCCCTTTCATAAAGATAAATTTTTCAAAATTGCTGGATGCCATGGCTGCCCTCTTTGGTCTTAGAATGTCAGAGCCCTGACTAAGCAGCCTCTGCACGGCCACTGAGCTGGATAATGGGGTATTATTCTTAATAAACAAGTCCGCCCAGATCTCCATGCAGGTATTCACATGGGAACAGGTTCCTAGTGAGAGGGGTACTGTGGTGAACATTTACTGCAGCCCAGCTATCCAAGGTTTCTCCCAGCTTCTCCTCGGAGGTGTCTGCTGGATATATGGAGCCTTCAGTTTCTGAAATATTTAGAAATGGTATGAAAAACTCAAATCTTTTTTAAGTTTCATTTCAGCATTATGTCAGCTTGTGAATATGTATAAATGTGTGTATATATATATATATATATATATATATATATATATATATATATATATATATATATATATATATATATATATATATATATATATATATATATATATATATATATATATATATATATATATTATATATATATATATATATATATATATATATATATATATATATATATATATATATATATATATATATATATATATATATATATATATAATACAAGAGATGCTCAAAGTTTGTTCCAAATTATAAAAATAACTCACCTTAAATGGGCTTATTTCAGACTCAGTCCCTTTACCTTCAGTGCCTTGATTTGGAGGTGTAAAATTCGATGCAATATTACACTTTATTTCCTCCAATATCCTCATCTTGAGAGCTGGGTACTTCCCCTCATTTAATCTACGTACCACTTCAAGTTTGAAGTGAAAGTGTTGGACTGTTGCCATAAGCAAATCAAAATCATCAAAGATTCAGTTGAACCTCGGTTCAAAGCCCTTTTTTCCCCTTAATTTGGCTTAGGTTGCTTTAGCAAGTAATTGACTAAGTTTTAGGCATAAACAAATTTTTGCACCTTTCGTTGCATTTCCACGAGATTGTAGTTGAGGAGGAAGAGGTTAGGCAATAGGACTCCCACATACGCATTTTTCTCCTCCTGCAACATATCCAGCCAGCCTAACAGCGATAGGCGTCATTATCAGTTTTATTAAATACTGGAAGACAAGGCTTTTGTTCCATACTAATGTTGTTGATTTGTGTCATGCTACCATCAAGGTTCTTAAGCAGGTCTTTCATAGAATCGTATAGGGAGTTCCAGCGAGTAATACTTGGTGTTTTAAGCTTTGTTCCCAACTCCTTCTTGATTCTCGCAGCAGTTGTAGTTTTCCTATTTTGGGCATTCCACAATGCCTGTGCTTTGGCAAGTGTTTTATTAAATGGATCCTTGGCACCAGAGGACCAGCGAGGAACATTCGAAACAATCCTAGTAGCCAAGATATTTAATGTGTAGGAAATGCAACAGCAATGTTTAAGCAGGCTAAGGGCCTCATGTTCTTCATGTAGATTTTCTAGCTGGAGAGGTTTTGTCAGCAAAACCTCTGGGTCACTAATTTGCTCCATCTCTTCAGGCGTAACCACTATCTCTGGAATCGGTACCTGCTCTTCTTCCTCTTCGTCACCCGTTTCTGCATGAGCATCCACCTGAAAGGCTGCACAGAAATTTGCACCGTTATCTGTTGTAATGCAGACAACCTGAAGATAAAATTTTTTAATTTAGTAAGTTTCCTTATTAATTTGGAGTTATACATTTTTTTCAGTATTACTTTATTATTTCATATTGATTTTTACTGACCTTATGCTCAATGCCAAATTGTTGATGGATATATATCGATATTGATATTTTTTCAATAGTATCGAAAAAATATCGATG
>SEYY01022351.1:22500-25000 GCA_009176605.1 Armadillidium nasatum
ATATATATATATATATTATATATATATATATATATATATATATATATATATATATATATATATATATATATATATATATATATATATATATATATATATATATATATATATATATATATATATATATATATATATATATATATATATATATATATATATATATATATATATATATATATATATATATATATATATATATATATATATATTATATATATATATATATATATATATATATATATATATATATATATATATATATATATATATATATATATATATATATTATATATATATATATATATATATATATATATATATATATATATATATATATATATATATATATATATATATATATATATATATATATATATATATATATATATATATATATATAATATATATATATATATATATATATATATATATATATATATATATATATATATATATATATATATATATATATATATATATATATATATATATATATATATATATATATATATATTGGCTGTAATTGAAATACAAAGCTTACTTGCAAATCTAATACAGAGTAATGAATCACCGTAACGATTCTTCATTTGAAGATAAATTCTGCCCTCTTGTTCTTCTCAAGAAACTTCTGTACCACGTCATCATAAAATGAAGATCGAATTTTTAAGTCATTAAGCAAACCTTTATCAACTGACAACAATGCTAGTGAAGATAGTCTTTCTTTTCCATGACATGACTTACAGAAAGTTTTTATCCTGCGCTATTAATACAGAAAATGTCTTTTCAGCTGTAGTTGTTGTAGTAGGAATTGTTGCAACAGTTTTTGTAAATATACCTCTTTTAGTCCCATTTAGAGGCCATTTTCTTTCATAAAGCTAATCAATTCCAAAACAGACTTATCTATAAACTCTTGCTGATAATAGAATATAGACAATTCTTTTCTCAAACGAGTGATATCAAAAAACTAACCAAATCGCGCTTCCAAGTATTTTAAAGATTTTTCGGTAAAACCTGTTATATCTATCTTACACGTTATCGTTCAGTAAGCAAAATTCAAGTTTTCACATGGACTGAAATCTAGTCTTTATTTGAAGTCATATATAATCTAAACTCTCCAAGAATAGACGTTTGTATTCTGTGGCATCCTGTATGCATCCTTAACTTTTAAAAGATCCTTCATCATCTTTCTCTCTTTCTGTGACTTTTTCAGAATTTTTCCTCAAATTGTGTTCCTTTATTTCTTCCAGTTTATTGATTGTTTCTTCAATCTCTTTACCACAATATGCAAAATCCATGCTTTTTGTCTGGAGAATATTGAAGAGAACATTTAAGAATGAAAATATTTCTAATAAATAATATTAAACAAGAAACGTGTCTGATACTTTTACAAGAAAGAAAAAATCTTGAGCCTTTATGAAAGTATCTCTATCCCAATCTTCAGAGTGATTAAGCACGTGCCCAAATCATATTTGGGTCTATCATAATTTTTTATACGTAAATTGTTCATTCATTGACTATGTTTTAATAATTATTTTATAACATACATTAAACAACTCATACTTATTTAAATAATGCACTATTTTAATTATATAAGGCTTCCGCTTACAGAATTTGAATATAATAATGGAAAAACGACAGTAACTCTCAGAAAATTTTAAAAACTGAATGATTAATATGATTAATAACAAAAAAAAAAATATTTCTTTGTCATTTTTCTTTCCAAATTAATTACAATCACGAGACAATGAACGAAGGTTAAAAAAAAAAATTACGATTACTCTAACTACAGAAAAAATTCATAATTCTTCGAAATTTTTCTTTAAAAATTAATTAGAATCTCGAGATAATGAACGAATATTAAAGAAAGATTCGGAATGAGTTTCTCTCTCTCCCGTTCACTGTAATTGCTTGCTGTTAAGTTTCCGCAAGCTTTCACAGAGTATTGGCAGTGAATAACTTCATGCGCGCGCACTTGTTGACCACTTTAAACTTCTCGGAAGGACAGGCGGTCGAACTACAGCTAGCATAGTATTGATTATTATTCACGTTGGCTGCTCGAAAATGCAAATTTTAAATATAAATTTGAATTTATTGTAAATAGAAACTTTAGAAGGAAAATAATTATCGATATCTTTATTCTCAAATCTCGGTATACTGACAATCGAAATTTTCTTTTAGTAATTTTCCTTTAAGCATGCAGCGCATGCTAGGCAAGCAGTGAGAATTCACCCCTGATATATATATATATATATATATATATATATATATATATATATATATATATATATATATATATATATATATATATATATATATATATATATATATATATATAATATATATATTATAATATAATATAATATTAATATAATATTTATTTATTTATTTATATAAATATTTATATAAAATAGGGATCATTTCAGATTCAGCCAATCACAGTTCATTAAGCCCCGCTCAATGTTTTTAATTTTCTTTTTATTAAAAATAGAGCTTTTTATGA
>SEYY01022351.1:40000-57500 GCA_009176605.1 Armadillidium nasatum
GCTTCCTTCTTCCTTTTCACCAAATTCCCCAACTCTTCTTAGATTTTCGTCTACCGTTCCCTATTTTTTTCACTCCACACACGCTTTTTGCAACCTCCATCAAGGCTCCTCTCAATTTACTTCATTCCTCTTCCACCCCTCCACCTCACTCCCATTAACTCCATCATTCTCCTTTATCTCTCTTATATAGTCTCTTCTCCTCTTCTTCCAATCTCCCTACCCGCATATCTCCACCATCCTCTCCCTCACTCTCATTCTCACTCTATCCCCACCCCATTTAATTTTGACTCTCGAAATTACCAAATAGTGGTCCGAGATATCCATCGCAGCTCCCATTAATACATTGACATCTAACAACCTGCTCTTCCCTTCCACCTCACGCACACATAACCAAAAGTCCCTTTTCCCCATTCACCCAACTAACCCACGTATACTTATGAATATCTTTCTTCATGAACAATGTATTTCCTATCATCATAGCCCTAGCTGAACACATTCCAATCAATCTGGTTCTATTTTCTTTCACCTATTCTACCCCAAATGGTCCCACTATCTTATTCACACTTCTATTCTCCCATTCAAGTCACCCAACAGACAGACATGATCCCTGTTATCAAAACTTCCCACACACTCACTCATTCTCTCCCAAAATACCTCTCTTTTCCTCCCATTTGCTCCCACCAATGATGTATAGCACTGATAAATACCCAATACTCCATCCTTAACCTTAACATTACCCACACTATTCTTTCCTCCATGCTTCCTCTCCCTTTCGCATTTTCCACCACTCATATCGCATAACAACTGCCAACCCTTGCTCTAACCCTCGCTCTAACCCTCTCATTCACTTCAGCAAAAATCCCTTTATACTTCTCAAAGGACACTTCTTCCCTTTTCATTCAATTTCGTTTCTGTCAATGCCAGAGAATCCTTCCCCCTTCCTTTCCTCACCATCCCTACTTCCTCTCTCTTCTCTTCTTTATTTTATGGTGTCCCACCCTCAATACTTTGGAACCCCACCCCCCTCCCCTCCCTTCTTCCAGCCATTAATTTCGATTTCTCTTTCTTTCTACCTCACATGAACTGCGGTGCTTTATGGTATGACCCACCTACTGAGGATACCACCAACTCCTCGAGTTCCCTACTCCTATACTAAATCAGCCACAACCTAACAACTCCACCAAGAAACGAATACACTCATACGCTCCTCCAACCTACTGTGAATTCGCAGTTAAATCCTAACTAAAAACCTGCTTTCCCAATCTACTAAAAAAATTTCAATTACTATCTAATTTACACCACAACCTATCTGCTAAACTTTAAACCTTACAACTGGTCTCGTAAACTCTTATTTTAAAAATCCAGCTTACGCTAAAATAAAATAAAATAAAAAACAGACTAACTAAAACTATATTTATATGAGTACTAAAAGACGCTATAACTAAAAATACAAACACATAAAAAAGGAAAAAGAAACATCATCACTTTTATAAACACTAAATATCTTTCACAATTAAAAAACAAGATAAAGCACAAGAAAATATATATATATATATATATATATATATATATATATATATATATATATATATATTATATATATATATATATATATATATATATATATATATATATATATATATATATATATAATATATATATATATATATATATATATATATATATATATATATATATATATATATATATATATATATTATATATATATATATATTTATATAGACATATATAAATATAAATTATATAATATATAGAATAAAAGAAAACCCTCCAAATCCTTATAGTAACGAAGACCCCTCAGGTTGCACAGAAAGAGTATTTAAAAAGAGGTAGGTTAAATTCAGCAGGAAAAACAGAAGGTAGGGAGTTCCACAGAACAGGAAAGAAGGATTTACCACAACGTGCAAGCATAGAGTTTGAAATATTCACACAAAGTTCATTTGCAAGTTAGGTACCTCTTGTGATGCAAGAGAAACGCAATGGTGATGGAATGCAAGAGGTCAACTCCCTCGAGCACTTGCCGTTGTAGATGAAGAGAGAGAGTGGGCCAACGTCAACTCTTAGAGAAAGAGGGTCAAGGGAGTTTGAAAGTAGAGGACAGATTATTAGTCTTTTAGACTTAGACTCAACCCAAATAAAAAAAAAGGGTGGAACCGGAGCTCCCCCAAATATGAGAATAGTACTCAAATCAAGGGCGAATAAGGTCCTTGTATAATTGAGTAATTGTTCAGAAGGAAAAAATTTCGTCATCCTGAATAGAACAACCACCTTCTTTAAGGCCCCCTTAGCAACCGTTGTGATATAAGGTTTCAATAGAAAATTTTATGTTTTTATTCAGACCAAGAATATTTATGTCATTAACAGGTGAGACGGAAGAGCCGTCAAAGGAGATAGGAAAGTTTGGAGGTGTTTTTGAGGAGATATGAAGATGTTGAGTTTTTAAAGAGTTAAATTTCACAAGTTTGCGCTTGCTCCACCCAGAAATCCCATCCAGATCGGCAAGAATAGAAACGGAAAGTTGAAGACGAGAAGCAATTCTAGAAGCAAAAGAGTGAACAGGTTTGAAAGGAGAAGAAAAATGTAAAGTTGAGCCGTCTGCATAAGAATGAACAGAGCTAGAAGTACAGCTGAGATGGTAGCTGATGAAAAGTAGGAAAATGTTCCCTGAGGAACACTGCAATTAATAATGAAAGGAGTAGAAGTCGCTCCATCAACAAGGGCTGATATGGAACGATTTGAAAGAAAACTAGACATGAGTGAGCAAAGAGAAGGAGGAAACCCAAAGGAAGGGAACTTAGAGAGCAGTAACCTGCGAAAAGCATTGGATATGCCAATAGCCATCACACAAGACTTCCCATAGGATGGAAGAAGATCGCATTTCAAACTTTCCGTATGGAAGTCATACTGACGATCTGAGATAAGATTAGGAAAATGAACATACTTTCAAATCTTCCTGTTAAGGATAGATTAGAAAACATTGAAAATGGCAGTGGTTAAAACGATAGGAAAAAGTTAAAGGGCTGAGAGTTAGTCATCTTTATCGTCACAGGCTGAAAAAGTTCGCTCTTCCAGCAGAAACGAAACTTGGAATATGATATTTTACCTTGACATAGTGAAAGCTTTTAAGCACAAGTTCTGAAGACCGCAATTGTATAAACTCCATGCAGGTCCATACGAATTCTTAGTACTAAGCTCAAAGTGAACAGAAGTTACATCTTTGAAAGAAATATAAATCATAAATGATTTGGAGAGGTAGAGAAAGTGGTATAGTCATAATATCATTGAAGGTTTAATTTGAGGTTAAGGTTTTGAAGAGTTCAGAAGGATAAACAACAGTTGTACTACTTGAGGAGAAAAAAGATTGGAAAGGTGAAGAAGCAAACGAAATATTAACATTTTGTGAATAATGCCTGAAAGGGCGTGAGGAAGAAGAACCAGAAAGATTATTGCATTTTCTACAAAGGAAAAGGTTTTTATTACCCAAATTAGATTTTTCCCGATTCCGAGATGAAATATAAGTAGCATGAGTGTTAGGAGTTTGAAGGTGAAGGTAAACCCTAAAGGCATTCTTCCTAAGACGAGTAGCTCTAGATGAAGAAGATAAAGATGAAACTTGGTGTTTAAAGAAGTGTAAATCAGAACAAAGAGTATTAATGAATCTGGAACTAATAAACAAAAATCATATAAAACGACGATGTCTAAACTGCATTGGTCCCATTACCAGAGGTAGTCAGCTCAAAAGCGATGATGAAAGCAGGAGCTGATGAGGAAATCTTCCTTTCATGCAACTAGAAACCAGTGTGATCTTTTGTTTTATTACATTTTATTTAAAAAAAAGGGTTCGATTGTGCATGCAAAATATCTTTTATAGTGCCTACACCCTCCCCTCCTTCACATAAAGGAAGAGTATGTGAGAGTGTCCCCACTCTATAACTCCTCATATGTAGGACAAGTTCTTGCCGAACTTGTCCACAAACACTATAGTGTACGGTTGTGATAACATTAGAGATACTCACTTTTCCTCTGCGTCAATGAGTTGGGAATGGGAACAACTATTGGATCTCGGAGTGCCATAACATATCCTATATTCAAGAGAGATAATTACGTCTTTTCGGAAAACCTTGTATTTCCCTGTATATATATATATATATATATATATATATATATATATATATATATATATATATATATATATATATATATATATATATATATATATATATATATATATATATATATATATATATATATATAGAGAGAGAGAGAGAGAGAGAGAGAGAGAGAGAGAGAGAGAGAGAGAGAGAGAGAGAGAGAGAGAGAGAGAGAGAGAGAGAGAGAGAGAGAGAGAGAGAGAGAGAGAGAGAGAGAGAGAGAGAGAGAGAGAGAGAGAGCAAGGTGAATTTATTATTATTGATGCGTATGGGCAAGTTTAGGTATCAGATTGTCTAGCTTAAGGGTGTTGAATATTTTTCTCTTAAGTTTTTTCAAAAGTATTTTTGAAGAAATTTTTTAACTAAGAAGAGTATTATTTTTGGAAAGGAAAATATGGTTGAATAACAAATTTCATAATAGGTTGGGTCAATGACGAAAACTTTTAACAAAACTTCATTTCCTTTACTGCAGATTGCATAATTATTATTAAAATTAGACAATTTTTTTTATCATTTTTATTATTATTTTGAATTTGAAATTCCCTTTAAAAATTAAAAAACTTTCAAATTTTAAAAAAAAAAAAAAAAAAAAAAAAAAAAAAAAAAAAAAAAAATTTTTTAAAATTTAATTATAAATTCATTTAAAATTAACTTAAATTTTAAAATTAATTATTAATGAGTTTTAATTATAAATATATGAGAAAAAAGACTAAATATAAATTATTAATTTTATTTTCTCGTTTCTACATACATATATATATATATATATATATATATATATATATATATATATATATATATATATATATATATATATATATATATATATATATATATATATATATATATATATATATATATATATATATATATATATATATATATATATATATATATATATATATATATATATATATATATACTCTTAAAGTCTGATTTTACCTCCGGGATTCGAACCCTGGCCTCTTAGATCGTAAGTAAGAGTGCTATCCCCTTCCTCCAAGGCGGTACAAAAGGAGATCACATCTGGAAGTTTCATGAAACACTTATCATGCTAAACTCCCCTACCGCACTCTTACGCGGGGACAACGAGGCCAGTAGTATCCCATTTCTTAGGCTAGTTAAATCATTTCATTTCTCTTTTAAAACAATTAACCACCTCATGGGTTCGAATCCCGGCGGTATAAGCAGACTTTAAGAGTTTCAATATTCTTTGAACCATGATCTTCTTAATGGTTCTAAAAAGAGAGAAGAGATGATTTAACTAGTCTGTGAAATCTTATTGAACTGCCCTCGTTTTACCCGTGTCAGAGAGCGGTTGGGGAGTTCAGTCGGGAGTTTAGAATGATAAGTGCTTCATGAGACTTCCCGACGTGATCTCCTTTTGTACCGTCTTGGTGCAAGGGGATAACACTCTTGCTTACTATCTAAGAGGCCAGGGTTCGAATCCCGGCGGTATAAGAAGACTCTAGGAATTTCAATATTCTTTCAACCATGGTTAATGTTTCTTAAAAGAGAGGTATATATATATATATATATATATATATATATATATATATATATATATATATATATATATATATATATATATATATATATATATATATATATATATATATATATATATATATATATATATATATATATATATATATATATATATATATATATATATATTCTCTACTTTCAGATCCATGTCCAATGTCTCAAAGGAACTTGCCAGCTTCCTTCTGGAATAGTCAATATCAAGTGAGTTACCCCTCCGCAGGTAGTCATTTGGGGCACGACGCCCTATACTCTGATTATTCAAGTTTCCACGGCCTTCCTCAACCTGATCCTTGGGCATATAACCTGACGGCGGCTCAACAGTATTCACATCATCACAGATCTGTCTCTGATTTTACTTACATGCCATCAAGTTCAAGGTATTTTTATTATTATTATTATTATTATTATTATTATTATTATTATTATTATTATTATTATTATTATTATTATTATTATTATTATTATTTATTATTATTATTATTATTATATTATTATTATTATTATTATTATTATTATTATTATTATTATTATTATTATTATTATTTATTAAATAGAGACACTGAATTTTCCTCTCGGTTAAAGAAGCATCTAATATCCTAGTAGTAGTAGAAGTAGTAGTAGTAGTAGTAGTAGTAGTACTAATGTAAATTAATTATTAAATTTAACTAATTGCAGATACTCCCATAATTACTCTTCCTTGCTTATGGGTCGTCCACGACTTCCTCAGTGCGTCGTTGGGAAGAGCGATCCTTGGTCTTCATCCGCGAGACTACACGAAGATGTTGCGCTCGACCCGTCTGCTTATGCCCACCACTTCCCATCTATGACAGGTTGTTATATATATATATATATATATATATATATATATATATATATATATATATATATATATATATATATATATATATATATATATATATATATATATATATATATATATATATATATATATATATATATATATATATATATATATATATATATATATATATATATATATATATATATATATATATATATATATATATATATATATATATATATATATATACAGTAACGAAGATCGCATATCATATCAATTATGTATCTATGTTAATAAAAGTAATATCAGTTCTAAATTATTATTTGAGGATTTTGATCTTAATTGCGACGTGTTTTCATAATACTCTTTTTGTCCTCGTCATTAATCTTAAAAAAGCAGACTCGTTAGTCCCGGCTCTCTCTCTCTCTCTCTCTCTCTCTCTCTCTCTCTCTCTCTCTCTCTCTCTCTCTCTCTCTCTCTCTCTCTCTCTCTCTCTCTCTCTCTCTCTCTCTCTCTCTCTCTCGTCTCTCTCTCTCTCGTCTCTCTCTCTCTCTCTCTCTGTCTCTCTGTCTCTCTCTCTCTCTCTCTCTCTCTCTCTCTCTCTCTCTCTCTCTCTCTCTCTCTCTCTCTCTCTCTCTCTCTCTCTCTCTCTCTCTCTCTCTCTCTGGCCCTCATTATTTAATCTGAAAGCCACAATCTGTCACATTTCCAATGGCAGGGTAAGAGATTAAGATTTTTATCGATAATGAGAAGTCGATTCCAGGAGAGGAGGTGCATTCTTAGCCCATTATATTTCCTATGTTAAGCATCACTGATTGAGTCGTTTTTTTTTATTATTTGTCAAAGGATTTGCCTAATCTATCTCTTCTTAAATGGGAGATTATTTATACGGGATTAATATATCAAGGCAATAGAGTATGTCATTCGGAATAACGTAGAGATGACTCTCGGACTATGAACGAAGCAGTTTTTTTTATTTTTTTTATTAATTAATTATACCTGTGTAAACTTTTTCTTTAGTATTCCTTCCTAGATCGACGAAAAAAAACAAGAGATTTTTTATAGGCATTCTAGTTTCAATACATAGACGAGCGCACACATACACACACACGCATATATATATATATATATATATATATATATATATATATATATATATATATATATATATATATATATATATATATATATATGTGTGTGTGTGTGTGTTTGTGTGTGTGTGTGTGAACATGTGTGTGTTTGTAAATATGCACATTTTAATGGTCACAAAATTAGCAGAAGTTATGTGTATGCAATATATGGATAATACTCATCATGGCACAGTTTATAATACAAATATACAAATCCAAACTACCTAGAATGGATAAATTACCAAATTAGGCTTGGAAGACCGGTTCCTCTTGAGCCGCGGGTGAAGGAGGTCACGAACGTTTATTGATGATCGCGCTCATGGCGGCGTGTCACCGTTTCCGAGTTTCTTAAATAAGAACAAAAGAAAAGGTCCTTTAGAGTAGCCCTTTATCAGTCCCTTACCTCTCTCTCTCTCATCTCTCTCTCTCTCTCTCTCTCTCTCTCTCTCTCTCTTCTCTCTCCTCTCTCTCTCTTCTCTCTCTCTCTCTCTCTCTCTCTCTTCTCTCTTTTTTCTCTCTCTTCTCTCTCTCTCTCTCTCTCTCTCTCTCTCTCTCTCTCTCTCTCTTCTCTGTCACCTATGGCAACCTAAAGATTATCTTTATAATTTTTATTATTATTCTTTATATATATATATATATATATATATATATATATATATATATATATATATATATATATATATATATATATATATATATATATATATATATATATATATTAGGTTTTTCTTTATTAAATAGAGGATATATCAAGTTAAAAGATCATTTTTGTCATCAGTCTCATTAAATTCCTAATGAAAAAATTTGTGTAAAATATTTTTAAAAAAATTAAAAAGTTTAACACATGTTTGTTGGGTGCTCACTGACGATGAATTTTAACTCATTTACGGCGGCATTTCTTTGGCAGACACTCTTTACTCGATACCATTCCGCAGTGAATATTATTGTATTCTAAGACGAGAGTATGATGGGTACTATCCCACTCGTTACTCATCTTGAAATCGAGGAGGTGTTGCAGTGGCCGTTCATTGAAGTGACAGTGAGTTTTCATTTCTGGTCAATTTCCCTTGTCCTTCAACAGCAGGATTATTATTAGAGGTCAAAAAGTGGGGCATCATAGACATTGTCCCACTCACTACTGCCTGTGTGACGCCAAGTTGTCTGAGATGAGCATAACCTAGCACTTCACTGAAAGTGAAACTTATGTTTTTCCTCATTAATAGTCATGATGCTACTGAAATCGTAAATTAGAAACACACAGATGTATGATCATTGACATCTGAAAAGAGATTTCTATCTATGAGAGATTTTTTATTTTATAATGCTTTCAAGCTTAGTCCAAAAAAAATCGATCAAGACTAAAATCGTAGCTTTATTTCTTCAGAGAAATACTAGATATAGCTTTTAAATTTCTGAAAGACTGTTAATGTTTCATGCTTTTCAGGTATCTTTAAAAGATCCCCATCTATTCTATATTTTTTCGTTTTTACGGGGATTGGAGCTTCTACGAATTGACTAAAACAAAAATAAAATATTCTACTTAAGAATTTTATATTTTTTCACACTGTCAACTTGAATTAATCTTGAAACATCAAAACCTGAAGGGATAAAAGAACAAGAGAGAGAGAGAGAGAGAGAGAGAGACAGAGACAGAGAGAAGACAGACAGAGACAGAGAGAGTAAATTTGCTTTGAAATATCTGTTCTGAGGCACAACCAAATTTCATAATCCGACTGTGTTCCAAGGAAAATAAGAGACTACAAATTTGCAAAATTTTCTGCAACTATTACACAGGTTTCGCTTCTTCTGAAGTTTCATAAGATTTGATGAACATTGACTTTTCTTACTCAAGATTTCAACTGTGACCTGTCCTTGCATTTATATTATATTTTGGATTAATTATTTTTATTAACTACACTTATGTAAATCAAAAATATTTAATATATAAGGATGCAATTAACAAGTAAATAGATAAATAAATAAGTAATAATAATAATAATAATATTTAATTAATAAAATGTTGTTTTATCTTCTGCTTGCATACTTTTTTCTCAAGATTAATATAATAAAAAATAAAAATAAATACATATAATATCACAATAATAATATAATAAATATAATATATGATAAAAATATTATATAATAAGATATTATTAAATAAATGAATAACGGTGTTATTTTTAATGAGGGTTTGGGATTATTATTATATACACTTTATAATAGTGAATTAGAGAAGAGAGTAGATTAGAGAGAGCAGATGCTAGATGAGAGTACTAAGTCATAAGAGATGTAGAGCGATGAGTAGAGAAGAGAAGTAGAAGATGATGAATGAAGCTCTAGATGAAGAGCGATGAGATTGAGTAGAGTAGTAAAGAGAAGTAAGGTGACTAGGATTAGGATGTTTACATTATTAGTATTATTTTATTGTATATTAACTTTATAAGAAACCTTACATGGTAAATAGGTTGAACAGATATAGATCGAAGAATGAGGAGCATGATCATCAAATGATAGCGTGTATCATATTGTTCTGTATAAAAGTCTAACTGTATCACTTACTAATTTCAATTATTCTTTCTCATGTTCTTGTAGTCAATTTACCATAAGATGGTTTTTTTGCGTGGTCGCTGTGCTTTACATGGTTCCATAGACAAAATCAATATACATTAATCATCAAATTTGAGTAAGAAATTCTAAAAGACGAATATATATTTATAGAGATAGTTAATTTATAAATGTTTAGCTTGTATATTTTTGTAATTTATATTTTTGTTATTTACTAATAATTAAATACTTGTCGCAATTGTATGAGTTATATCCATACAATAGGTCTTAACATAAAATCTCGTATATAATATATATTTGGTATATGGATCAATTATACTGTGCATTATATTTATACAATCACCACACATATGTTCACACATACTCATATCTAACATTAATAATTACTAACACTCTAACACAACTAACTTAACTACTCATCTACTACTAATTCTTAATATAATTTTTACTATTAATACTAACTATCTAACTCTCTTCTCTCATATATTAATATAATATAATTAAATAATATATATTATTTATTATATATAATAATTATATTTTATTTATTAAGAGTATAATAATAATTTCTATTCTTACTATATAATTATAGGCTAATATATTAATTCATTGCTTATAGATATAACTCTTATATTAACACTATACCTTTTATTTTACTACTGAGGTCGTAGACGATCTATTTTTTTATAATTATTATAGTATTTAGGACTTAATATACTTAAATAGGTAATTATGAATAATTATAGTTATTATAAACTTTTATGAAACCCAACCTAGCTAGTTGTATTAGTAATTAGTAAGTACGTATGGTGGCTTGTGTCACTTCTCTTCTACTCGCGATCTGTTTCGAGTCCTCGATGGCTAGGTTCTCAATTCTGCTGCTTACGTGTTATAATACGATCCATACTCTGAGGATTTCATCTGTATATTTAATAGTGCATGTCATTTCGCTAAATTATTCTAATCAAGCTAATATTTCTCGCAGTAACTGTCCATCTAATTCTAGGCGAGGGAAGAGGGATACGTATTATCCTAGTTTTTAATTTATCGTAGGGCACTAAAATAAATAAACTTCTATACTGTTATGCGTTATTCTGTGGTGGTATTATGAATATACTTTATCTTTGATTTATTAGCACTTTATGTGAAATGATTATTTTACTGATATATTTACCGAAAGATAAAAGTAGATATAGTTAAAGAAGAGAGTACACTCCTAAACTCTTAGTGTTCTCGACTCTTTTTCGATGTGAATGCAGTCATGTAGGTTTACGAAGGAAGACCGCTATCCTTCGTAAAGGTTTCGTATTAGAACTTATATCTTGTGTATCATGAGTTAAGGCTGTGTACATATTATCTTTATTTCTATGGGTTCCCGCTACTCATATTGGCGTATAAAACTAAAATCATTGAGTGTATATTTACCTATTTGACTTGATTCAATCTGATGATCTATCAATTACCGTTCTTATTTAAGGATGTGTGTGTGTGTTATTTCTCAAGAGGGTTATGCTAATTATAAATACTTCAGATAACCTAACTAATGCTACTACTTATCATTTTCATATTCACCTGCATCATCTATTGAGTCAAAAATCTCCTGATTATCTCCAGAATATAACAATACCAATAAAACGACTTTATCTTAATTTTTCTCATCTAGTAGATTCTTTTGAGTTCCTCATCACTATCGGCGTAAATACCAATTCTTTCACATGTCACCCTTTATCTTTGGCAATTTTGTGTGTCAATGTTGTCTGCCTAGCGATAAATATTAAGACACCGCCATTGACCATGTCATTCGCAACGCATACAGTATGAGATTTTCTAGGCATGGGTTAGTCAATATAGAGGCTCTCTTTCCTCCTTCACTCGGTTAGAGAATATCAGAAATACCTTTTTTATTTAGTCATAACTCTTTGTACTTGCAATATGGTATCAAACTGCAGGTAATATTTTTATAAAAAATAAATTTCTTGATCTAACTAATTAGTTCTCATCATTGAACTCTTTTACCCTCCAAACTAATAATACCTTCATGGGTTCCTTATCCTTCTATTCAATCTATTGGACGGAAATGGTTTGTCACTAGCGAGCTGTATGTCCTTAAATACTCTCGGGATATTTACTAATATAGCGCCTCATTTTCAAATAACTCATATAGAGATTTTATAAAAGTAATATTGAGAGTTAAGGGCATCGATTGGTACTTAGATATATGTTTTCTGACGTGGACTCTACGTTGATTAACGGTAGAGTAAGGGGAAAGCCGTACGGTATCCTTAGAATGGTAGTTCGAATAACATTATATGGTAGGGTATCATGCAATAAATCTATAGGGTGACTTGTCCTGATAATTGCGGTTGCTCTCAGCTTATTGGTAATAAAATATGTAAGGTAGAAGATGGCATTATGGTTAGGAGATGATGATTTATAGGACTAGGACGTAAGTCAGATGACCCGAATTGATCAGGTGCATCTGTTGGAGAACTATAAGTTAGAAACAAGCATCGTATTCATTACTGTAGAGCAGAGAACAATGAGGCGGGACGCCAGGCACTGCATCGAAACTGCACATACTATAACGTAAGAGACGTACGACATAGATATTGATATGGTTAGTGAAAGTAAGCAGACTATATCTCGGAGAGAGTGTATTTAACGCTAGATTCAGATGTGTGTATATTGGTTAATGATTGTAGAGTATGAGCACAGTTATATACATAAATACTGCTATTAAGACGTAAAGAAGATAGAGAAAAAGATATAGGTTATAGGAGGTAAAACTGAAAAGGCAAGATCGCTGAAATAATACCGAAGGCGCTATAGTATTAGAAATACTTAGAATCTCGTGAATCGAGCACATAGGGTATATGTAGTATGTTCGCATATAGTTACGCGTAGCCTTAACGCAGGAAGATGACTAACTTAATTTGTGCAGGAACTGGATTATTCCATTTACTTTATTTATTTTTAGCGTTCATGGTGGTCTCTGACTTGTCAAATATTCGTTAGGCACTAGATCGCCTCTATTAGGGCATTATCGCGGTGAAATACTCTTTGAACGTGTATTGACGAGCAATATCAGAAAGCCTCTCGAGTAACATATAGAGTACGGACCACAAAAATCGCTTTCTGCCTAATATTCACTATATAACATTCCTACTTCTTTAATGATAATCTTGGGGATATACTATCTTATCCTTATTTCTTTATTAATCTTGATATAACTTCTCCATTTATTTGCTATGAGTTTAGACTTATTAATCAATTAGGTACAAGTTTGTATATTGTATGATATTGTGACTAGTGTACTATGCTCACGTCTAAACTGCTTACTGTTTTATTAGGATATATATACTTTTAAATAATATTAATATTATTAATATATATATGATTGTATATCTCACTCTAATAGGATTTGTATTCCTATAGTACGTTACTACAAAAATATTTATTACTGCTTTTAATATTATCATATTAATTTAAGATCTTCTTTATGTTTATTATTATTTTTCATTTAAAATAATTTATAGTTACCAATAATTAGAAAATATAAATTGAAATTTAAAAGTTATTTTTAATTCTTTTTATATTTTAATTATTTAAAATTTTAATTATTATTTTTATTACTATAATTTTGTAAAGAGTTATATTATATATATAAAGTTATATATCTTATACTTATAACTTTTTTATCTTTTTAAATACGTGATATGTAAGAGTATAATAACCTCTTTGTCATATTACTCATTAGGGTTTCTATATTATTATATATTTACTATAAATAATATTATTAATTTAATCTTATACGTCAGAACTTATTAATCTCTTTCGTAACTAATTATAAACTCAGTAAATTAATAAAATAAACTATGAAATTATTATTACTCATATGTAAGTTATAATAATCTTTATGGTTAATATAGGATAGTAGTGGCACGATAGCTATATAATAAAATAAAAAAATTTAATATATTAATAATATAATAAACATCACACATACAATAACTATACACTATACTCTTTATCTAAACAGTACTAGTTTTTCGAGATTATGCAGAGGTGATACTACATGAGACGGAGTGAATAAGAACGAAGATATAACTACAATAAATTAATGTAATAATTAAATATATAACTTTAAAAATAAACATATAATATTCTATATACTAATTATATCAACTTATTTCCAACTATCATTTTAATTATAATTTTATCTAAATAATATATACAAATACTAATATATATATAATATTATAAAATAATAAGAATATGAAAATAACTCCATGACTTCAATCTATGTTATTGAATCAGATAATACTGGAAATATATAGATTGGTAGATCAATAGTACAATAATAGAGATTGGAGGATTTAAGGTAGGTATCAATTTAAACGACAACTAAGATAATGAGTATTTCTGGATGACTCATGGAACATCCACTCACATCATTATATCCATGCTTTAATAAGTTAATTATTTATACTCAGAAAAATTGTAATCAACGTAAATAAATAGGAATCGACAATAATGAGGTATATTACAAACCTTCACTCTCTGATTTATCACAACTAACTTCAATATCAGTCACCTAAACATAAATACTTGGGATTAATATCGGAGATATATTATAATAACTGACTACTAAAAATGCAGTCAAAATTTAGGTTTTCGCAACACACATGGTAAATTCCAGACCATTTATAATCACAATCAAACATCCTCAATCACATCATCAAGGATAAAAAATATAAATGTTCAATACTTTTTAAGAAGTGTTACGTATAGAATTATATTTATATATCTCATGTGTCTTACCTATTTATATATATATTTACTGGCTTATATATTGTTATATTTTCTATAGGTTCGTTTTCGCTATATTATCATTAATATCAAATGATAATACTTATAAGGTTTTAATCCGAATTTATAATCAAATAAGAAGAAAAATAGAAGTACTAAGAAGGGTAAAATATGTAAAACACGTAAAAAGAACGTAGAGTATGAGACAGGATAAAATAGAATAGAAACGGGATAATATATATTAAGGAGTTGATATATATTTCTTTTTTATACCGGAGGATGTAGGAAATTCAATTGTTTCTAGCTGTTGGCTACATATCTATTATACCCTTACATTAATATCTAAATATTCTAATCTTATCCTATAATAATTATCAATTATTTACATAAAACAAAATATATTCCAGGACTTATAGATTTTAACCTTGACTTGATGATGTTAGGTAATCAGAGGACCAAGGTATCTAGTGATTGAGTTACTGTTCGGCGCCGGGTTTAATATTCCAAGGGATAGGTTGAGGGGAAGGACGTGGAAATTGAATAATCAAGGTAATATGGTTTCGTGCCAAATGACTACCTGCGGAGGTTAAATCATTGATATAGATTCTTATTCCAGAAGGAAGCTGGCAGTTCCTTTGAGACATATTGGCCATTGGATCTAGTTAGAGATTGTCTTCTAATATAATTCTCTATTATATATGTATTGGGCGATTTCTATATCTTTATAAATTTTTATTATTTTATTAATTTTAAATATTAATAAATATAAATATATATCAACTTATATTAATCTTATATCTTCATGTTAAATAATTATATATTATCTTATATATTATAGTGCTAGATAATCTATGATATGTCTGAAGATATGATAGATAGATATAGTAATAGATCATCGATGTAATAAGAGACCGACCAGATATAGAAATTCTAGAAGTCTTGATATGATACCGGTCAGGGAATTACGATGATGGACCTTAGATATAAAGCGAAGAGTGTTATCCTATGCACCAACGGTACAAAAGAGACGAGTCATCGGTGTGAAGGAGTCATGATGGGAGCAAAGTAGAGTCAGAGTAGTAGTAAGACTCGGAGGAACTGGAGAGAGATCGTAGACGGCGAGAGAAGGCTCATCATTAGGTAAGCGAGTTGAAAGAGTGGAGTATCAGTCAGCTATATGCGGATATATAGTTTATAAATTCATCGTTTTCTATATCGTCTTGTTAGACCATGAGAGAGAAGACACAGTAGGATTTAAAAAAATACATTCATATAAATAAATCTGCTTAGTCTCAATAAGGTCTTTATAGTTTGTATTAATAGCATACTACTAACTAGAGGTTAATAGATATATACTATTTGAGCGGAGTGATTATTAATATTACGATTAAAGAATGTAAGAAGCATACTCGAATAATCTACGGTCAATAATAATTTAAATAACTTAGTACTATATATATAGAGCTGGTAAGTTAGAGATATCCTATATATTCAGGAGATTTGGAAGAAATAGATACACTATGTGTAAAGCAACGAGAGATAAATGTAGGAAATATTCTTGAATCGATTAGTAATGATATATGACAATGAGATAAAGTTATAGGTTCTGAATAATGTATATAATATGTCCCGATAGGTGCACGATACTATTCTACCTAATTAGTGTTTACGTTTATAAATACCGTCAGTACTATGAGAAGTGATAGGCGGAATATAAGACCGTTCACTACTACGCTTTAATGAGCGTAATATTTCCTATGAGAACGTGTGACATCGTGAGATTTAGTTAGATAGTCCTTCATACTGGATAAGGTAGTATATCAGATACTTATTGAGTTGTTATTATATTGTACATTATGTCTATCTATTCTTATAATATACGAATATAAAAATGTAATGTCAATAAGTATAGGTTAATTACTATATGTTATTGTTGTGATCGGCTACTTACCAATACTTAATACTCCTACTCATATCCTACTACTACTACTCTAAGGATATGACTACGATTAATCTATTCTACTAAATAGTAAACGGTATGTTATAGAAATATCTCTTTTCATATTACTTTGCTATCGTATTATTACTAAAACTCTTGAGTATTTGGATTGGGTTATAAGCGCTATATTTTGTAATTTATTTCAATATGAACTATATAGCTTCAATTATATCTATTTACAAAATACTTAGGATCTTTAATATCTTGATGAATGTTAGATTTACTTATTAAATATTTATTAATAAAATTAATAATCTATATAATTATTATATATACTATATTCTATACTATATATTACTCACCTTATATATTATATACTATATATAATTAAGTAACTTTAGATTTTTTTATATATATTATATATAATAAAAAATTTAAAAAATATAATTTAATATAATTTAAATATTAATTAATACCTCTATTTATATTAGCTATTATATTAATTTATCTGTAAGAGTCACTTATATTACTAATA
>SEYY01022351.1:72500-77500 GCA_009176605.1 Armadillidium nasatum
TTTTCTGGCTTTCAAATGACAATATGCTGATATAGATTCAGAAAAAAAGCTCTAAATTTATGTTTCCAGAACTTGTCTAATCCTGCAGCTAATTTTTTGAAGATCGCAGGAAAGTTATTAAAATTCTTAATAAAAACATGATAGCTATAATAGAAAAATTAAAATGTTACTTGATTTCGTGATAAGTGAAACTGCTATTTCTCAGAAGTTTAGTGGGAAAATCAAGGAAAATGTTATGTAAATATAATCAAAACAGGAAATTGGAACGATATTTTTATAATGCAGAATAGATTATTTTTTATCTAATTGATTCTATATGTATTTAGGAACTATAATAACTAGTGTTTGGTGGTTCCCTTGCAAACTATATGAACATTCTTGAACAAAAATCAATTTTTATCTTGATGGACTTTAATCACAAGGGTTACTAGTGTGGCTTCAAAAATGCTGAGTTCTCTTTAGATGATAAAAATTTTTTAGTGGAGCAAATTTACTTCAACTATATAAGTATTATATCCTCACATCCGTACTTGAGTATTTAGGTAGAAATATATATATATATATATATATATATATATATATATATATATATATATATATATATATATATATATATATATATATATATATATATATATATATATATATATATATATATATATATATATATATATATATATATATATATATAATATATATATATATATATATATATATATATATATATATATATATATATATATATATATATATATATATATATATATATATATATATATATTGTGTGTGTGTGTGTGTGTGTGTGTGTGTGTGTGTGCATGCGTACGTGCATTTTGCAGAGTTTCAAATTTCGTAATTATTTTTTATAAAAAGTATCTATAATACAAAAAAAAAAAAAAAATTAGTAGGTATTAATTTTTAAAAAAAATATAAAATAAAAAAAAAAAAAAAAAAAAAAAAAAAAAAAAAAAAAAAAAAAAAAAAAAAAAAAAAAAAAAAAAAAAAAAAAAAAAAAAAACAAATAAAAATAAAAATAAAATTTATTATTTTTCGAAACGCAATTTTTAATGATAATAAAACTATAAATTATAATATGTTAGAAGGTCGTTAAAACGTTATAGTCATATGCCAGATTTGCAAAAGGAATTTATTTACCTCAATTCTCAGAATTCTGCTATGATATGTAATGATATGTTATGTTACGTTTAAGTAATTGTTATGTTATGCTAGGTTAGGTTAGGTTATGTTAGGTTAGGTTAAGTAATTGTTATGTTATATTATATTATGTTATATTATGTTATGCTATGTTATGTTATGTTATGTTGTTAGGTTAAGTAATTGTTATGTTATGTTATACAATGTTAAGTTAGGAAGAATGATTATTATGTTATGCTATGTTGTTATGTTATGTTAGGTTAGGTTAAGTAATTTTTATGTTATGTTATGTTGTTTGGTTAAGAAATTGTTATGTTATGTTATGCAATGTTAGGTTAGGTTCAGTGATTGTTTTGCTATGTATGTTAGGTTAGGTTAGGTTAAGTAATTGTCATGTTATGTTAGGTAAAGTAATTATGTTGTTATGTTATGTTAAGTTAGGATTAGCAATTGTTAAGTTAAGTTATACAATGTTAGGTTAGGTTGAGTGATTGTTATGTTATTTTGTTATGTTAGATTAGGTTAAGTAATTGTATGTTATGTTATGCTATGTTATGCTCATGTTATGTTATGCTATGTTACGTTATGTTATGTTGTTATGATATGTTAGATTAGATTCAGTAATTGTTATGTTATGCAATGTTATGTCATGTTATGTTATGTTATGTTATGTTATGTTATGGCAAGTTATGATATAATATAACGTGTGATATTCAGGTATGTTATATTATAAAATATCTCTTCATAATGAGCTTTGAAATAATAATAATAATAATAATAATAATAATAATAATAATAATAATAATAATAATAATAATAATAATAATAATAATAATAATAATAATATAGTAATAATAACGCGGAATTACTGCAAAATAATAATAAAAAAAATAAATATAAAAATAAGGTGTAAATAATTGTTTTTGTAGACTACTTTTTTTTAATAATAAATTTATAAAATTGAATATTATTAAGACTAATATAATCAAAGTGGAGAATTTTTACACTTTATAAAAGCGAGTTTTTGCTCACCATCTTATTGCATTATAAACTATTTAATTATAAAAAAATACCAATATATATATATATATATATATATATATATATATATATATATATATATATATATATATATATATATATATATATATATATATATATATATATATATATATATATATATATATATATATATATATATATATATATATATATATATATATATATATATATATATATATATATATATATATATATATATATATATATATATATATATATATATATATATATATATATACATATATATGTGGAGTATACGTCGCACATCTGGGGTGGTTCCACTCATACAGCTCTCCTTGGGAAGGTGGAGTCTAGGGCTTTTCGTCTCATCAACTCTCCTGCTCTTACTAACTCTCTTCCAATCTCTTTCTGCCAGTCGAATTGTTGCTTCACTCTCTCTTTACTATCGCTATTACAACGGACACTGCTCTTCTGAACTCTCTCGTCGCATACCTCCTCCATTGAGAAGAGCTCGTGCAACACGACTTTCTACACAGTCTCATCCTTTCTCTGTCCAACTCTCAGACCCCAGACTTAACCCTTATGCTCAATCTTACACATACCCTATTGATAAAGTCTGGAACACACTCCCTATATCTGTTTTCCAACTTCCTTTGACTTGCATACTTTCAAACGCCGTGTATCTGGACATGTTGGTCTTCTTCGATCAGGATAAGATTTTTCCAACTCCGGTGGAATTTGGTAGGCCTCTGGTCTTTGCCCACCGAGGAGATATAATATATATATATATATATATATATATATATATATATATATATATATATATATATATATATATATATATATATATATATATATATATATATATATATATATATATATATATATATATATATATATATTATATATATATATATATATATATATATATATATATATATATATATATATACTCTATACCATTCTTATTTTTGCCATAGTGACACAAAATCGATAAAACTAAAACAAAAATAGCAAATGGAGGAAGAAGTATAAAATCAGAAGGAAAAATCTAATTACTATTTCAATTTTCTTCGTCTCTTATGACATTGTACAAGCTCTTGGGTTCATCCTAATATTGGTTTTGTGGCTTTTTCTATCTTATTCGTGGTATTTAGCTTTCCATTTCCTTGTTAGATGAATTTTCTTGGTTTATTTTCACATATACGGAATGATTAACATATTTGCCTACATTATCATACTTATGAATTGTAAGGTTTTAGTGATAGTTTTTTTTGCTAATTGTTCGTTTCCTGGATTGATGGAGTGCTTCATCAATGCAGAGGTTATTGGTCTTATAGTTCATTACACTGGATGTATTCATCAATACAGAGTTTATTAGTCTTATAGTTCATTACACTGGGTGTATTCATCAATGCAGAGTTTATTAGTCTTATAGTTCATTACCCTGGGTGTATTCATCAATGCAGAGGTTATTGGTCTTATAGTTCATTACACTGGATGTATTGACTATTTAAAATATTCTAACAATATGTTCTGGAAATTGTGGCTCTTTTGAAAGGAAATTCATTTTTTCCTAATAAAAGTTAACACTTCATGGGCATTGCCCTATTTGAGGAGGGGAGCTTTCAAGGTAGTTCATACTTAGGATCCGCATTAGGGATCGAACCAGTAACTTCCAGCGTGTGACAATAACTTTACAGTTGTGCCAAGGTTATTGAATGCGTAAGAAAAGTAACCATAGTGAAAATTTTCTCTCAAGGAAAACTGTTAAAAATAATTACGGAATTTTCCCCACAAAAAAAACTAATAATATGAAATTAAATAAATAAATAAATTAACTAAAATATAATCTGGCTTTTCTATATTAATTATTCTTTTATTCACCAACTTGCTTTAATTGCAATCATTGTCAACCGATCTGATTGAGAAGCGAAAAGCCTACTTTAATCTTTTTCTCTTTTTCTCAAACAAACACTCAAACACAAGCTTACCTATACACACCCTCTCTCTCTCTCTCACACACACACACACACACACATATATATATATATATATATATATATATATATATATATATATATATATATATATATATATATATATATATATATATATATATATATATATATATATATATATATATATATATATATATATATATATATATGAACAGGGAATATCAGTGTGGAATTGAAACACCTGTTTCTGTATTTTCCAACCAGGTTCAACTGTTAATTAAATATACTTAAAAAAACATTTCAATAAAAACTCGTCAAATTTCACATTTTCAAACATAAATTCAAATAAATGCATAAAAAAATTGTTCGATTTCAGCAATGCTCCTAAAACAAAGGAAAATTTTATCCAGAGTTTGAATTGAAGGTTTCAACTGAGGTGGAGTCGGAAACTAAGCGTTGTGTAAAAAATAAAAAATAAAAAATAAAAAAAAATAAAAAAAAATTAATAATAAAAAATAAAAAGAAATTAAAAAAAATTAATAATAAAAAATAAAAAAAAAGATAAAAATAAAAAAACGGAAAAATGAAAAAAAAAAATTTAAATTAGAGATACAAAAATTTTGAATGCAAAATATGTATTCATTAATTAAGAATAATATAAATATTTCATACAACATAATAACAAATATTTTGGAGAGTTTCCCATGCTAACTAATTACATAATTATTCTAAGATATTGTGTTATAATTCTAATTCATTCTGTTTAACACGTTGACTGCCGGAAAATGGGGCTGAGCCCGTTTTTGAATTTTTTTTTATTTTTTAACCGATTGAGCTGAAATTTTCAGTATATATAGCTTT